>ML107260.1:0-11019 GCA_003697995.1 Taxidea taxus jeffersonii
TGGTTTGTAAAGCTGACAAGAGGCTTATTTAGGTTTCAGAAAGATTATATACATCTCCGAGGGACAGAGAAAGAATTTGCAATTATAAATTTTTTAATGAAATGCTCTGAAAGAAAGGGGGTGGGAAAAAGAATCTCCCTTTTGGTACCAGGGAATTTTTTCTTCTTTTTTCTGATTTCTGTTTACCCTTACAACACCCTTGGGCTGTTACATATGGTTCTTGCCAGAGAATAAATGTTGCTGAACTCATACAGATGACTTTGACAAGATTCACTATACACACCTACATGTGTGCACTCACACACAAACACACACCACAGGGATCTATTTGGTACTAGCTGCTTGTGATTTTTTTTTCCGAGGTTTTTCTTTACCTTTTAGATGTGTTCATCCTAAGTAAAGACCTATTAATATACTTAGTGACATTTTATTTATATAAATGCATTTCATAAACGTACTGTTATTTTTTTTTAATTTCTGTTCAACAAATGATAATTGGGGCATTTCTTTGTACAAAGTATTGTATGGGCATGATATACTTCATAGCATTGTTGTTTAAGGTATCATACAATTATTCTAGAGTTTGGAATAGATTTTCTTTAAGTCATACATACATAAAAAGTCTATTTTTACATTAAGAACCTAAACAAATGATCTCTTGAAGAATTTTTGAATGACTACAACATCACCTTAGTAACACATTTATTGTACATGAGTTCATTTGTCCTCTCTGAGAATAGTTTGACATTTTTTCTTTTCAGTTTTCCTTTTTCCTTTAATGAAAGTGTATTTTTCAGTGACAATTAACAGTCAATGCCAATGCTACTTCTAGATAAATTTAGAGCATCTGATGTAAAATCACTCACTACAAAAATATTCTGATTCTGACAATGCCTCTATTGTGAGCCCTTAACTTCCTCTCTCAAATCCTGCAGGATATAGACAATCCTGCCATTGGCATATATACTAAGACACTTTTTTTACTGTAGCTTGAAGTTATTTTTCTGATAAATGCATTGATTTATACAATTTAGAGTTTCCATTTGATACTATTATATTCAAAATCCACTCATATGTTAAATTTTGCTTTATAGTCTCCCTCCTTCTTTTTTACATCTCACCTCTTTTCCTCTCTTCTCTCCCTATCCCACTCTTCCAATCTACCGTTTAAACATTTAAAGATAGTGTGTTCCATGTGTTGTTATTTTACAGTAGTTTTAAGAGTTTTCAAAATCTTTTGTGTTTTGTACTATATTGCCATAGTCTGGGCTTTCATTATTATTTCATTCAGAGATTTAATTGGATTCCATGTTCTTTGTGTGATCATCAATGTTTATTACTTAATTGCATTTGTTTATTTAATTATGAGGAAAATTACTACCTAAAGTTATTTATTTTACTAGAAAGAATCCAGTTGGGTGGGATTGCCACTATTACGGTAACAGCAGAACTAGTTGCAATCATTCTTCTGGCTAGGAATAACAAAGTAACATTCAAAACTTTTTAAAGTAGGTTAGGAATTCAAATACTTATGAGCAGTAAATCCTAGAATTCTGGGTAATTTATAAGAAGATTCGGTTAATTATGAAAACATTATGCCAAAACATAATTTAAAAATAGCAAGTCCCAGGGCTCCTGGGTGTCTCAGTCAGTTTTGACCAGGTCATGTTCTCAAGGTCATGAGATGGAGCCCTGGTCAGGCTCAGAGCTGGGTATGGAGCCTGCATAAGATTTGCCATTTCCTTCTCCCTCTACCCCTCTCTGCCCCTGCCTGCTCACACACTCTTTCCATCTATCTCTCTCTCTCTCTCTCTCAAAAAAAAAAAAAAAAGCAAGTTTCAAATCAGATCAGACTTCTTCAAGTACTGGCAAATTTCCTGAAAGAAAATAGTAGCATAGTCCTTTCCTGAAAGAAAAGGCTTTTCTTTTCTTTGTACTAGTAGCATAGTCCAAAATAAAATAAAACAGAATATCAACTCTCTGAAGCAATATTTCTTAGTTAAAGACAACAGTAAATTGCCTAATGGCACTAGCCTTTATTAACATGGGTTCCTAGGGACTGTTTCCCATCCCTACCCCCCACCGCCATATTCAGAGGCAAGTTAGGCAGAAAGGGTAGACACTAAATAATAAGATTAAAATTACATGATGGAAAATTCCCATATTATTCAAGACCCTTAACCTGATACCTTACAGTAAAAGCTCACACATTTTATAAGCCATCAAAATGTCTATTCCTCTGGGATTTATTATCACAGCACTTTTTAAAAAAACATGTTTCCTTTGTCACCTGATGTTGAAGTTTCTACTTTAGTTCACTCCAAAATTATAAGACTAAGCACAAAATTCTACTCTGGTTAAGAATTGTGATTGATCCTACAAGTCAACTGGAGAAAGACAACTATCACATGATCTCCCTGATATGAGGAAGTGGAGATGCAACGGGGGTGGGGGTTAAGGTGGTAGGAAAAGAAAAAATGAAAGAAGATGGGATTGGGAGGGAGACAAACCAAAAGAGACTCTTAATGTCATAAAACAAACTGAGGGGGGTGGGGGGGGAGAGGGGTTGGGAGAGGGTGGTGGGTTTACATTGTATGTTTAAATACAAAAGCTTAAATTAAAAAAAAAAAAAAAAGAAAGAATCCTATGTGACAAAACCAGCTTATTTCCCTGGGATGTTATCAATATCAAGTAAGATTCCAACATTTCTATGCATACAGCATAAGAGGCAGTACTTTACAAAATTTAACTTGTATCAGAGTCATCTAGAAGGCATATTAAAACACAGGATCCTGGGCCTCACTCCCAGAGGTTCTAAGTCAGTATGTTTGGGAGAGGCAAGGAAATAATTTGCATTTCTGACAGGTTTCCAGGTGATGTTATGCTGCTGGTCTAGAAGTCACTCTTTGAAAATTACTGCACTAGAAAACTGGGTAACTTATCTCAAAGTGTCATTTGCATAGTAAATTCACTGTTATTGATTAGATGGCAATGGTTTTATAGAGATTATTTTATTCATATTTTACATTGAGAAAATGTCAAATGCCCATGCTAAGAACTTTTTTTTTAATTTGAAGTGACTTTGGGAGAAATATAGAAATAATGTAGGAATGAAGCCCACTTTGGGGATAACTGTGGATCTACACTGTGGATTTTTAGGTGCTCCAAGGAAATTATGTTATGTTTGGTTTGGTTTTTAATATATAGATTTTATTTATTTGCCAGAGAGAGAGAGAGCCCAAGCAGTAGGAGTGGTTTGCAGAGGGAGAAGCTTCCTTCTGCTGAGGAAGGAGCCTGGTGTGGGACTCCATCCCAAGACCCTGGGATCATGACCTGAACCTAAGGTAGATGCTTAACTGACTGAGCCACCCAGATGTCCCATAAGAAAATTGCTTTCAGTGGAAAATCACAATTTTACATTTAATCTGCAATAGACAGAAAAGTTGCACAAACCCCAGAATAAATAAAACAATTTAAAAGAATAGTCTAGCTTAATGAAAAAAGCTTCTTCTTATTATTAAGTTTATTTTTCTGCAGTTATTCAAAGACACCCTCGCTTTAAAAGTAGGATCATAAATTAACAGTAATTTTCAAGAAGGTTAATAACCTTGGAGAAGATCTTTCTGTGGTCTCATTTTTCCTTCACTCTTCACCATAGATTGTATATTTTTTTATCATTTTAATTTGGTCTTTTTTTGAATAATCATTTGATACTTATGTATGCCTCCTTCCATTTATAAATTGTCTACTCTTGCTTTATTTATTATGTATGATGCATACAATGTTAAGCACAAAAAGAGATCCCTTATGAAAAAAGAGACCTTTTTCTTTTAGATTAAAAAAAAATATTTATTTGACTGATAGATCACAAATAGGCAGAGAGGCAGGCAGAGAGAGAGGGGGGTGAAGCAGGCTCCCCGCTGAGCAGAGAGCCCAATGTGGGACTCCATCCCAGGACCCTGAGATCATGACCTGAGCCGAAGGCAGCGGCTTAACCCACTGAGCCACCCAGGTGCCCTATTTACAGACTTCTTAATAAAGAAAGGACAAGTGCTCTATACATAAGTTGCTACTATGTATGGTTCCAAAGAATATAAGTGATAGGCAACCTTTTTGTTGTCGTTGTTTTTGCAAAGAAGACATGATACCAAATACATATTCATTTCAGATATGGCCTGATTAGCAAACTCAATGCTTTCAGAATTCATTGTTTATAAATATTTGCTTTAGTTTCCTCTGGATCAAAAGTTAGAAAAATCAAAATGCATGGAAATAATAGTTTTTATCGGACTTTTATTTATAATCTTGAAAATAAAATAATCTTGCAAGAGTAAAGGAAATTTAGAGATGAAAGAAAACTTAGATACCACTTGATTGAACATGTATTTGATCTAAGAATTATTTCTTTATCACTAATGTGTTCATTAATAAAGGATATGTTTTGAGTTACTACTATGTGGTAGAGAGGAACTGTTCTAAATACTAGGTCCATAAAAATTAATATATGGTTTTTTTCAACAAATTTGCCAACACCTAGAGCAAAGAGTCAAGCAGATAAATCACTGTGGTATAAAGTGTAAAAGTTACGGGCACAGAGGAAAAGGTATGCACTTGACATTGTTCACTCTCCTCTTATCTTTTATATGAAAACTCTACTTTGTTCAGTTTATATTGGAAATCTCTTAATCTTGAGGATATTCCCAAGAAATAGTTATCCTTGGTGTAGCCTAGTCCTGGTAATATGTTTCCCTTTGACTAGCCATATAATCCAGTTAGACCAATGAGATCTAGGCAGAAATAATCTGGGTAGGGTTTCCAGGAAAACTTTTGGTTTCCTGATAAAATGAGAAATAACTAATTGGCTTCGCCCCCTTTTGCCTTTTGCCCATTATCCTATTTCCTTCCCAAAATGTTGATTGAAAGACCACTTTATGACAAGGGGACAAGCAAAAGAAAAATATAAGAGATTTGGAGATATGTTGTCCCTGACTATTCACCCATTATATCAATCTTACAAACTGGCTATCTCTGGACTCCTTGGTATCACATAACAAAATGCCTGTCTGCTTAAACTAATATTAATCAAGGTTTCTGTTACATGGAATCAAAGTCACTCATAATTCATACAGAGAAATAATGTCCAACATATTTCCTGTACTCTCTGAATAAACGCTATTTATTAAAAGTCTCACTATGACAAGGGGCTCTTTCTGTCCTAAAGATCAAATATTTTAGAGAGTGCTTATTTCATTAAAATAAAGTAAAATTTGATTGCTTGAATTTCCATCTAAAATAACATTGTATTTAAATTCATTCTTCTTTCAGAGCCAGCAATAGCTTAAAAAATTTTAAAGATACATACATTGTACATTTTAAAGATACACACAACATAGATGGGCAATGGATCTGGGCCCACGGGGTTTTAATTTCAGATACCAGTACCAGTAATCTTGATTCTATCAAAACTAATGTGATATTTTAGATACCAAGCACTTGTGCCCCAGTAGAATAGTACTGAGAAAGCAGGAAATAATATTGTTAAATATTCTCTCTGTACACAAGTGAGGAATTTCTCTAGATGGTATACAAGTAAAATACCTGAGTATAGAGAGTGTGCTTATTCTCAACACTGTTAAAAGTTGTCAGTTGCTTTCCAAAGTTGTTGTTATGATTTGTATTGTAATCAACGGTGCTTAAGGTTTTCTACTTCTTTATATATTCATAAATAGTTCATATTGTTAGATCCTTAACATTTTTTCCCCATCTTATGGGTGTAAAATTGTATCTTGCTGCTGTAATTTGCATCTCTCTGATCACTACTGAGTTAGAAGCTCTTCATATGTTGATTAGACATTTGTATTTTATTTTCTTTGAAATATCTATACATATTTTTGTCTATTTCCTTATGTTTTTTATTATTGTTAATGTTATTGACACTAATATTTTCTCTATTAGATCTGTGGAAAATAGCCTATTATAATCTTCCCTTTTATTTATATTTGCATAAGTAATACTTTGTGATAAAAATGTTTAATATGTTACATAATCAAATATTTTTTTTCCTTCTGCTTTCTATTTTGTATCTTGTCTAGATACCATTCTGTATTCCAAATGTCCTAAGATATCTATATTATTTCAACACTAGCAAATATCTGTATATCATTTTAGGTATTTACTCCAATTGAAATTTATTTTATGCCTAATGTGAGAAAGGAATCTATTCTTTTTTTCCTACAGAAGGCTTACTTCAATGCAGTTTATTAAATAGTACATCCTTCCTCACTGATTTTTCTTTTTTTTAACAAGTTGCCATGTATTTCTTTGAAAAACAACTGACGGGGGTGGGGGTTAAGGTGGTAGGAAAAGAAAAAATGAAACAAGATGGGATCGGGAGGGAGACAAACCAAAAGAGACTCTTAATGTCATAAAACAAACTGGGGGGGGGGGAGAGGGGTTGGGACAGGGTGGTGGGGTTACATTATATGTTTAAATTAAAAAGCTTAAAGAAAAAAAGAAAACAACTGACAATGTTTACCACAGTAAACTATCATAATCAATGATTTGTTATGAGGACATCTCACTGCCTTCAATGTGTTTTCTATTTTTAGAAATGTATTGGGCAATCATGATATGAATTTTATATTTTTGTAAGAATTTTAAAATCACTTTATCAAGATTCCTCCTTCAAAAAAGCTATTGGGATTTTGATTATAATTGTAGTATCACTATATTTTAGTTGGGAAAAGTTGATGTTTTCAATATTGGGCATTAATATTTTGATAATTATTATCAAATGATTATTCACAAACATGAATATTTCTTCATTTATTCAAAACTTCTTTGAGAACTTGCAATAATATTTTATAATTTTCTTCCTAGAGCTCTCCCACTTAATTTAACAATTTTAACCACAATTTATTATAGTACTTATCTTATTAATTTTCTCTTTGTTATAAAGTAAAAGTACACATAAAATATCCAGAAATTTTAATGAATAATTTAGTGCTTTTTTAATGAAGTGTATAGACCTTTATATAGAGTTAATTCAAAAACAGAGTGTGCACTCAAATCAAATAAAAAAATACCCAACAGTGGTTTCCTCTAGAGATGGGAGGAAAAAAAAATGAGATAAATAAAGAGAACATAGAGGATTACAGCTTCATCTGTAATTTATTATTTCTTTGAAGCAAGAGAATAATCTGAAGTAAATATAAAACTTTTTTAAAACTTCTGAATAGTATACATATGTATAGTAATTATATCCTTGTAATCGTATCATCTTTATATATTATCTTTATTTAATTTTCCATATAATTAAAAAAGAAATACAGCAATGCAGGACTTTAAAAGAGAAACATAATAAAACTAAATAAGCAAACAAACAAGCCACTAGAAATAGAACATACAACTACGTACTAGGTATTGTATCCAAGAGGGGTATTCTCCAGTCATCAGAGGAGAACCTTTCAGGGTCAACAACCCAGCTGTTCAAAAATTCTCACTCAACCTGATACTACAACGCCAGTTAATAGTACCATGCTTCACAGCCTTGTAAATTTTACACAACTGGTATTTTATATGCTGGCCTGGGCCTCCTCTCAACCACCTCAACAGTGATCTCTAAAACCCCTGTTCATTGTAAAGAGATCCTGCTTTAACCTGATACTCTTCACAGAATTCTCCTTTCCAGTCCTTTCCTGAGGCTAAGATCCGACCGTTTTTTTTTTTCTCCTTCAAGCTTTCTTAAGGGAAAGAGGATGTTCATTCTCCCACACTTTATGTATCTCTGGACAAGAAGATAATCTTGTTAGTATTCTCTTACTGTTTCATTGTCACTTCCAAGCAATTTTTCATTAAAAAAAGAACATGAAGGTTAAGCTTAAAGACTTCTGAAATCAGACTGCCTGACCTGAAGTTGGGCTCCACTATGTCTATGGCTATTTGATCTTGGGAAATTAGTAATTCCTTCTGTATCTCAATGTCCTCACTTAAAAATTAGAGATTTAAAAAATACTTAACTTCTAGACTTGTGAGAATTAAATCAGTTAATACATAAAGCACATAGAAAGTAGTTTGATTACAATTTTTTTCCACATACATTCATTACTATAATGTTTTCTAGAAAATATTTTCTATAATGATTTCTAGAAAATCCCAAACTATATCTTTTAATCCCCACTATTGATTTCATATATGATCTCTGTAATAGCACAAAATCTCAAATATTTCAATATTTTTTTAAAAATTCTGATATTTCCCTTTAGTTTTCTCTGTGGAGAATTCTAGTCATTTATTTCAGTATTCTCTTATGAGATGATTTCGGACTACTTGTAAGCTTATCTACTACATATTTAATAGATGGTTGATAGTGGTCCCCCCTAAATTTTAAAAAGGAGATGCAAACATAAAAATGTGTTTGGGTATAAGTAGGTGAACTAAGAAAAAAAACCTCATAAAATAATAATTTTAAGTACATAGCTATTAATTTTCAAATGTATCAAATCAAAAAGTATCAAGACAAATACATGAAACAAAACATGAGAAAAAGTAAATTCTCATTTCTTATTGTCCATTAATAAAAAGGGTCTATATTATAATGCAGATGTAGATGCATTGTACTACAGGTGAATACCCCATTGCTCCAGTGAATTAATTTACATTTTAGTCAACAGGATAGAATCTCCTCTCATGGGAGTTATAGCATACTGAACAATTTTGGTGGTCTCCTCAGAGCCCACTAAGTCAGAATAAAGACCAAAACCAATGAAACTATAATTATGGCTCTAGAGATTATATCTACAGTTTATTCTCTACCAAAAATTGCAAAAAACCTTAATAAAAGTTGGAAAACATGTTTATTAAGATAAGTAGCTTGGTCTAAATCCTTCTTGCTTGTTCCCCCTTGAATGATATAATAAAGATAAAGTACACATTCAAATCATTATAGAGTTAAGATACTTGCACAATATTCCTCAATTCTTCAAGCAAGAATTCCAGGCTTACAACAGTCCTGAACTGGCACTAATTCCATGATCACTCCCAAAACATAAAAAATTAAGTTGAACCAATATGATGTGTTACATTTGTTTTGTGGAAATCCAAATTTGTAGGCTGATGGTCTGCACTTTGTCAATGACTACTGTAATAAAAAGTACTCTATCCGGCAGTACAATAGCAGCATTAGTCTTCAAGTCTTCATAATTTTAAAATAATAATTAACACTTCTCAAAGTATAGTCTATAGACATCTAGGTGACCTCATTACTGTTCCAGGGGCATCCAGGATGATAAGACAATTTTCCTAATGATACTAAGATGCTATTGGCCTTTTTTGATGTGATGGCAAACAGTTTAAAAGCAATGGCACATAAAGCTCCAGGTTCTTAAGCATGAGTCAAAGTAATGGCACCTAATAGTGCTAGAAATCATTAAACTCTTCACAGCATCAAACCTGAAATGAAAAATAAAAAAAGGGAGAAAGAAAATACAATTTAAGAATAACTTTAAGCAGGGACACCTGGGTGGCTCAGTTGGTTAAGCAGCTGCCTTCGGCTCAGGTCATGATCCTAGCGTACTGGGATCGAGTCCCACATCGGGCTCCTTGCCTGGCAGGGAGCCTGCTTCTCCCTCTGCCTCTGCCTGCCTCTCTGCCTGTGCTCTCTCTCTCTCTCTCTAACTAATAAATAAATAAAAATCTTAAAAAAAAAAAAGAATAACTTTAAGCAGTAAAAAGCATAATAAATATCAACCACCTAGCAGTATTTTTTCAATATTCTATATGATGAAATGGAAAGTATGCATAAAACCTTTTCATGAAATTTGAATCATTATGGTCATCTGGAAGAGAAGCAATTGTGCAGTTGTTTGAGTTGTAAGCTGATCTAGCCTGTGTGTGTGTGTGTGTGTGTGTTATGCCATTTTACTTGAAAGAACTATAGAAAGACCGAAGTATGTTTGTCTCAAACTCAGCAAATGTTTTCTTTAATATGAATTAAGCAAATCCACCCTTTCAAAGACAACAACTGAACTTAATGGTTAATGATGAAATTTGAGCTTTTAAGTAAAACATTAGAAATTTGAAAAACAGACAACTATCATCATGAGGTTGATGGCTTCCCAACACAGAGACTTTTCTGATGAGATTAGTAATGACAAAAATGAATGATTTAACTTTTAGTATTTTTGAAAAGAAATACATCATCATTGGCAGATCTGCATAATTCAGTGAAACAACATCTTTGAAATGATTAATCTTTGCATAAAAAGATACATTAAAAATGCAGGGTGGACCAATGGGTTTTAGTGTAATAGAGCTCAAAGATGTGGTTTCAGTATCCACATTACGATTAACCTTTAAGAAAGTACCACTTGTCTAGTTTTGGCATAGTAACAAAGAAAAATATTCTTAATTATATAAAAATGCTATTAAAATACTCTTCATTTTTCTACAACATACATGGATTTTCCTCATATATTTAAACCAAAATAATATGCTCAGCAACAGATTGAAAAGATATTGAGAATCCAGGTGTTTTCTATTAACCCAGATATTAAGCTGATTTGCAAAACTATAAAATAATATCAATGTTCTCTTTAATGTTTTCTCCTGTTTTGGAAAAATGGTTATTTTTCATTTAAAAAAGTTTCTGCACATTAATATATGGTAGGTTTATTATTGATCTTTTTTTAATAGTATTTTTTAAAGATTTTATTTATTTGTTTGACAGACAGAGATCACAAGTAGGCAGAGAGACAGGCAGAGAGACAGGCAGAGAGAGAGGGGGAAGCAGGCTCCCTGCTGAGTAAAGAGCCCTATGCAGGATCCCTGACCCTGATCCCAGGACTCTGAGATCATGACCTCAGCTGAAGGCAGAGGCTTAACCCAGGAGCCACCTAGGCGCCCTATTATTGTTCCTTTTTTTTTTTTTTAGTTGTGAAAATGTACCTTTTATTTATTTTTTTTACTTTATTTATTTATTTTTATTTTTTTTCTTTAAGCTTTTTTATTTAAACATATAAT
>ML107260.1:11119-42984 GCA_003697995.1 Taxidea taxus jeffersonii
CTCCCCCCCATCCCCTTCAGTTTGTTTTATGACATTAAGAGTCTCTTTTGGTTTGTCTCTTTTTAAATGAAATTATAATTAAAAAAATATATATAGAATAAAATATCAGTAGATGTAACCTTTGTAAACAAAAGGTTTTTTTGGCATCATTAATGATTTCTAAGAGTGAAGGAATCCCAAGATCAAAAACTTTGAGATACATGATCCAGATCAAGGACCAGTGCCTTTCTCAGCCCTCACATCTGGGTTTCTTCTCCAGGGGCAGGACATCTCACTAGTTCTCTGCAGCAATATTAGGGAAGGCAGGTTCCTCTACAACCTGCAACTGCAGTGCTTCCTGGTGTCTAATTTATAATTCAACGAAACTATCTTCTCAATACTTTTCTTTTTTTTTTTTTTTTTCATGGAGAGCCTGGCTTACCAAAATGCATTTTTCATAAAACTTTTCAGCCACATTCCTGTAATAAAATTGCTAGTTTTTTAAAAATCTTGTTTTCACTTCTATCAATACCCACTTTTGATTTGATTCATTTTTCAAACCCATTAACATCTTATAGCTGATTTTTCTATTTTAACATAACTCTGTGTCACCTGAAAATTTAATTTTGGGCTCCTAATATTTATTAATAAAAAGTATTTAACTGAGTAACTGATGAGATGAGAGCAAACTTTTTCACTTCATTAGAGTCTGAGAGATTATCAGTAATTAATCAATGTCATTGGTATATTTTCAATCAGTAGTAGAACTAATAACAATACTATTACTAATTGCATATTCAATCATCTTAGAAAGAAGAAAAAGAAGAATGGGGTTGGGGAGAGGAGGTGAGGGAGAAGAGAAGAGGCAGATTTCTCTGCTTCTATTTTGAGAACTCATGATGGTTTCCTTGTGATCCCTGTTATTATTCCTGCATTCTTTTAATATTTTGAGAAGCACTAAAAGCATGAGAAGCATTATGCTTTTCAGTATCTTGCTTCTAGGAAACTTCTATATTTATTGCATACTTTTAAAATAATATAGAACATTTTCTTGTAGCCTGCCACCAGAACCTCTCATTTTAACTTCTGTTTCTTAAAGATTAACAGAAATGATTTTTACTTGCCTCTATAAACCCTTCAGTAAACTTGGGTATACTATTTAAAAGAGTTTATAATGTTCATATTCTTATTTTGTCCAATTCACAATCTCCCAGTGTGACTTAGTATGTTGTTATTTTAAGTCTCATCTAAGAGGATATGGCAAACACTAGGGTAAAGAGTTTCTAAGATGGTCCCCAATAATCTTTGCTTCCTAGTATCCATACCCCGTGTAAGTCCTTCTCCTGTGTAGGCTTAACTGTATCACTTGTATTAAATAAAATGTAGTAGAAGTGCTGGAATGTCACTTCTGAGAGTAGCTTATAAAAAGGTGTGGTTTCTGTCTTAGACATGGTATCTCACATTTTCTCTTGGGTTGTTTGCCCTTAAGAAAGTCGGCCACCATATTATATGACAACCCTGTAGATAAACCTATTGGGTGAGGGATTGATCACAGACACAGTTGACAGCTTCAGAACAACCTTGTGATAGATTTTGAGTCAGTGTTGCTTGGATAAGATACATTCAGATACTTGACCCACAGAGAACTATAATTTAATAAACATTTGTTGGTTTAGGCTGCAAACTTTTAGGGTAATTTGCTATAGATGATCAATATATCTACCAGTGTGGGTTTTCTTAGTGTAGAATCTGAATTTTATGTTGTGTTCATTATACGTTTTTATAAATTTATCAAAATTTAAAAGCCAGCTAGACAAAGATGATAGAGGGTCAGGCAGAAAATATCAAATTGCCTAAGACAGTAACTACAGCATTAATAGTGTTGAAGTCATATCTTTAAACCTATATATAAGGATATTAGTTAACAAAGCAATTAAGGGTAATGTCTTTGAAGCACATACAAATGCTGCAGGGGTTATGTTAATAGAGTTTTACCGAATTTCTGAATTTTCAGTGGCTCCTGGTTCTAATGGATATGTCATGGGAACACTAAGCTGAATTAAATATTATTTATAAGAATTGTTTTTAGAGAAATGGTAGTGTTTTCCTTGGAGTTACTCTACAAATGACAAAACTGAATCTCAAGAAATAAATGTTGATACTACTGCTTTTGGGTTTGATTCATTGTTTATAGCAACATTAACCACACTAATATAATGTGTCTCTTTTAGTGTTCACCGAGTACCTTCTGAAGTGGTCAGAAGGGACCCTGCTTCTCCCTCTCCTTTTCCCCCTTCTCCAACCCCCCACCTTGTTCTCTCTCTCTCTCTCTCTCTCAAATAAATAAATAAAATCTTAAAAAAAAATAAAATAAGTTCTGCCAAACTCAAGGTCACCTAGATTTTTCCTGTTATCTTTCAGAAATTTTACAATTTTATATTTTATATTTTTGCTTTAGTTTTTTGATTTCTAGAATTTCTTTTTGATTATTTTATAGAGTTTTCATCTCTCTGCTTATGTTAGCCATTTATTCTTGTATACTGTCCACTTTTTCCATTAGAGATCTTAGATGTCAATCATAGTTTTTTTAAATTCCAAATGGAATAACTTCAAAATCGTTGCCATATGTGGGATTTTAATGCTGTTCTGTATCTTCAAACAGTGGTGGGTTTTGTTTTCTCTTTTTTTAATTTTTATTTTCCTTTTAGTGTGCCTTATAATTGTTTAAAGCTGGTATGATGTTCCAGGTAAAAGGAACTGAGGCAAATAGGCTTTTGATGTGAGGTTTTATTTATCTGTCTAGAAGTTAGGCTGTGTTTACTGTTTGAGGTAGCTATGTCAGAGACTAAAATCTCCTGTGGTGTATTTGTGTTTGTCTCCTCTGTTATCTTTAGGTTTCTCTAGTGACTTCTTAAATAAGGTCTAAGGTTTGCGGGTGTTTTTGGCTTTAATCATCTATTATAGTACAGATGCTCCATTGATGTGGATATAGGTGTTGGGGAAGCAATGAATCTCAAAATCTATTATTAGACATTGGCCTTTAAGTGTCCCTGAGGTATGATTGTCACAAATGTTTCTTTGCCTTCTCATCCTCCCTTGGGTAAAACAAGAGGTTACAGTGGCTGCCCTTCCTCATGCCAGGAAAAGTAGTTCTCTTTGAGGTCTCATCTTTGTTACAGGAACATAATGAAGGAAAGAATACTAGAGTATTCTTATGTCAAAATGGTTTCTTTCCACCACTTTTTGGAAGCACGAAGGTTTTCTGCATTCTTCAGAATGAGAATCTAGTGGGGTTTCTGGAGGCAAAACATATAGAAGCCTGGGACCTCTGGAGTTTGTAATTCTCAAGCTACTCCACACTGAACCTCCTGCGATTCCTCAACTGCAGGAAAGCATTCCCATGTTATTGATTCTAGGGGTCTGAATGGGTGTGCCTATTGCTGGGTTTCTGAACATGCCAGATTGTTCCCTGGACCATGGCTAAGCAGGGCTGTAGCTGGGTCACAGGACTGCTACAGGAAATACAGTTAGATTGAGGTTGGTGGATTTGCCAGAGACAAAATCTTAAATACAGAGAGAAGATACATCACCTTCAAAAGAAAAACTAACACTTATTTTTCAATAAAAATGTTCAAAACTAAACAATAACCTATAATCTCTTTAAAGGATTGAAGGAAAATGATACAAAATTCTAATGCAAAGTTATATAGCCAACAAAGATATCCTTCAAAAATAGAGATGAAGACTTTCAAAGTTAGCTTTGATAAGTAAAGAACTTGGAATCCATCATTTCTATCCTTAAAACAAGAAAAAAGGTGAAGAAATTGAAAAATGACAAAGTTTCTTAAATCTGTCAGAAAATTGAGGTTACAGGATAAACTGTTGCCCCCTAAAACTGGTGAGAGAAGCATATAGAAAATGACAGTTTACTGGAAACAGAAGCCCACTGGAACCAATACTATCACTAATCAACATCATTAATTATGAGGGAAATATAAATCAAAATCACAATGAGATAGCACCATACCTGTGAGAAAGCTCTATTATAAAAAAGACAAAAGATAACAAGTGTGGGAAGGATATGGAGAAAAAGGAGCCCTTGTATACTGTTGGTGAAAATGTAAATTGGTACAGCCAGCATGGAAAACATTATAGAAGTTTCTCAAAAGATTAAAGATAGAACTACCATATGATCTAGCAATCCCACTTCTAGATATTATATGCAAAGGAAATGAAATCTGTACCTTGAAGACATACCTGCACTCCTATGTTTATTGCAACATTATTCACCATAGCCAAGAGAGGAAAACAACCTGTGTTCGTTGATGGATGAATGAGCAAAGAAAATGTAGTATACACGCACACACACACACACACACAATGGAATATTATTCTGTCATAAAAAGATGGAAATCCTATCACTTGTGACAACACAGATGACCCCGGAGAACATTATGCTAAGTGAAATAAGTCAGATATAGAAAGGCAAGTACTATATTATCTCATTTATGTGTGGAATCCAAGAAAGTCAAACACATAGAAACAGAGAGTAGAATGGTGGTTGCCAGGGTCTCGTGGGTGGAAAAATGTGGTGGGTGGGAAAATGTTGGCCAAATGGTACAAACTTCCAGTTATAACATGAAAAAATTCTAGATATTTAGTGTACAGCATAGTGTACAGTATTTAGTGTACAGCATAGTGACTATAGCTAATAATTCTGTATAGTATATTTGAAATTTGCTAGGAGAATAGACTTAAATATTCTTGATACACACACACATACACACACAATGTAAAGTGACAGGTTTGATGACTAGCTTGATTGTGGTAACATTTCACAATGTATACAAATATCAAATCATCACTTTGTATAGCTAAGATACATGCAAATTTTATTTGTCAATTATACCTCAATAAAGTTGAGATAAAAAGTTTTGTCTCTGGTTTGATTTTTAGCAGTCTTATGATATGTCTAGATTTATTATTCTTTATATTTATCTTGCTAAGGGTTTCATAGGTTTTTGAGTATGGATTTATTAAATTTTTTGATTAACTTTTATTTTTCATTAACTTTTATATCTGTCCTTTTCTCTTGCTTTTGTCCTTCTGATCTTCTAACTAAACTTCTGTAAGACTTTTCACTTTATTCCACCTTAATCTAATGCTATAAGTTTTTCCTTTTAGTTCACTTATCTGTACTTCAGTTTGTATATTTTCTACTATTTTTCTGTCAATTCTTAAATTTGCTTTCTGTTGTTTGTAGTTTGCTGTTAAACCAAAATAACAACGGTTTCTGATTTTACATATTTTATTTCTCAAGTCTAGAATTTTAACAGATCTATGGCTTTCTAATAAAATTCTCCAGTTTGTCTTTTTATTAAATTCATATTGTATGTTGGGACGCCTGGGTGGCTCAGTGGGTTAAGCAGCTGCCTTCGGCTCAGGTCATGATCCCGGCGTCCTAGGATCGAGTCCCACATCGGGCTCCTTGCTCGGCGGGGATCCTGCTTCTCCCTCTGCCTCTGCCTGCCTCTCTGTCTGCCTGTGCTCGCACTCTCTCTCTCTAACTAATAAATAAATTTTAAAAAATCTTAAAAAAATTAAATTTAATAAAAATTTAAAAATAAAAATATTGTATGTTTATCTATTTTCTTAAACATGGCAAATATAGTAATATTAAAGATTTTTAAAAACCTAATTTATGTTTGCATATCCATGAGTGCTTCTATTGTGGTTTTTAAATTGTTTTGTTGTCCCATACTAAATTTTGATGTTCCTAATATTTTCTTTATGTTCCTCATATTTGCTGATTGAATAATTTATATGTTTTTTAAAAATTTCAGCTCCATGGCGCCTTGGTGGCACCTTGTTAAGCATCTGACTTTGGCTCCAGTCATGATCCCGCAATCCTGGGATCAAGCCCTACCTCCAGGCTCTCTGCTTGGTGGGGAGCCTGCTTCTCCCTCTCCAACTCCCCCTGCTTGTGTTCCCTCTGTCACTCTCTCTCTCTCTATCAAATAAATAAATAAATAATATTTTTTTTAAAAAGTCAGCTTGACTGGGTTCTTATCTGAAAACTCTGGGGAAGAATCTGCTTGCAAGTACATTCTTATTGACAGAATTCAGTTCCTCATGGGTGTAAGACTGTGGTCCCCATGTTCTTTCTGGCTGTTGGTAACAGGTCATTTTCAAGTCCTAAAGGCTGCTCTCCCAACTCCTTGCATCTTCAAGTTAGCAATGGTATATTGAGTCCTTCTCTTCCTTAGAATCTCTTTAACCACCCATTCTGCTCTACCCATGATTTTCTTTTCATTTTATTTTATTTCTTTTCAGTGTTCCAAAAATTAATTGTTTATGCAACACACCCAGTGCTCCATGCAATATGTACCTTCTATAATACCAACCACCTGGCTTACCCAAACCCCCACTCCCTCCCTTCCCAAACCCTCAGTTTGTTTCTCAGAGTCCACAGTCTCTCATGCTTTGTCTCCCCCTCCAATTTCCCCCAGTTCATTTTTCCTCTCCATCTCCCAATGTCCTCGTGTTATTCCTTATGCTCCACAAGTAAGTGAAACCATATAATAATTGACTCTCTCTGCTTGACTTATTTCACTCAGCATAATCTCTTCCAGTCCCATCCATGTTGATACAAAAGTTGGGTATTCATCCTTTCTGATGGAGGCATAATACTCCAGAGTGTGTATGGACCACATCTTCCTTATCCATTTGTCCATTGAATGACATCTTGGCTCTTTCCACAGTTTGGCGACTGTGGCCATTGCTTCTATGAACATTGGAATACTGATGGCCCTTCTTTTCACTACATCAGTATCTTGGGGTTATATACCCAGTAGTGCAATTGCAGGGTCATAGGGAAGTTCTATTTTTAATTTTTTTGAGGAATCTCCACACTGTTTTCCAAAGTCACCCATGATTTTTTTAAACAAAGGATTTTCCAGCCACATCTTTGGTATTCTCTCCAGAATATGGTTTCTATTTTTTGCAATATGGATAGAATTTCCCAAGTCTTCAAGTTACATTTCCTTCAGCTTATCTCTTTCAGCTTGCATTTTACTATAAGCAGTAAGGAGAAACCAGGCCAAACCTTCAACACTTTGCTTAAAAACCTGTCAGCAAGGAGGATTTTCAGAGGTTGGGTTCACTATTACTGGTTGGTGATAATTATTATTTAGTTATTAAAATCCAAGAAGAAATATTTAGGCTACTATATTTTGTCCACCCAATGGTGATGCTATCTTATTCTCTCTCCCCTCTTGTCTTGTGGAATTCCTTCTTTGCAGAAAGTTTATATTTCTGTTGATGTAAGGTTGTACCTCAGGCTAACTAGAGATTTTCCTATGATCCAGGATTTTTAAAAATATTTATTTGTTTGTTTGTTTGAGATAGATTAGATAGATAGATAGATAGATAGATGATAGATAGATGATAGATAGATAGATATCAGGCACACATGTAAGTTGGACAGAGAATCAGAAGCTGGGTCCAATCTGGGGGTTAATTTCATGACCCTGAAATCATGACTTAGCTGAAACCAAGAGGTGACCACTTAATCAACTGAGTGAGCCACCCAGGTGCCCCTATGATCCAGGATTTTTGAGTTTTTTGACCCTATTATTTGCCAGTGATAATAGGAAACAGTATAGTACTTTCCCCACCCCATCAAGCAATGAATTTTTTTTCTTATTATTCTCACAGAGCAAATAATTTCCTATGATTATAGTTGCAGATATAATTTCTCATTTATTCCTGTGTCATCTGCTTCTATCCAGTTCCCTCTTGATGCTGTTGTAGCTGTGAAATATTCAGTTTTTGCACCTTAGCTGAGTATTTTGCTTTTTCTTCAAAAAGTAACTTTTTGCTGGACCTCTTGGGCTGCAGGTGTGGCGTTATCTGCTAGATATATTTTAGCTACTTCCCCTTGTTTGCATGACTTCCCTGATAAGTATCCACTTCTATGGATATTCTTTCCACTCATTTTGGATTTTGAGTGTTAGCTCCTCCAGCTTTCACGGAATATAGAGTTCATGGGTTTGTTTCTCATAAATGGTGTGGCCGTGGGATGATTTCTTGGATAATAATGAAGGAAACAATTTCTGGAACACTGAAGTTTTTCATTATATGCAATATGCACTTTTTAGGAAGTGACTTCATCTTGGATAATTTGTAGGAAAAAGTTCAACATACTAACAAATAAAACAATCAATAGGTAATAGTTATATTCTTAAAACAAACTTGAATAGTATATATAGTATGGTGTACTTGAAAATTGATATTTGTAATTACATACTTAGATAAACCATTATTCTGAATAATTTCTTGACCTATAAAATGTTTTGGAGTGACCTGACAATTTCTAACGTCACTTTCTGTTCTAAATATTTAGGACTCCATTACATACTTTATCCAAGTTGTGGCTTGCCAAAGTTTAATTATAGTAAGACCAGTTTTTCAAGTAAATACTCCCTTTAGATTAATGAATTTGGATTATGTAAATATTTTGTAAGGGACGTGTTTATGTTAAGAAAGTTAAACTTCCAAGAGATTTCTTGGAAACCTTTTAATTTATAGTGGGAAAATTACTTACATTTTCAAAAAATTATAACATATACTTATTATTATAAATGATTCAAAGGTCTTAATAGGAGAACACAACTCTATTTTCTCTTTCCTTTGTTATGTTAAAAGAAAGGAACACAGGATTTCTTCTCACTTCTACAGAAATTTTTAAAATTAGGCTTTTTCTTTTCCTCAAGGAAAGAACTAGTTTTAGGTTTGTGATGTTTCCAAATCTGAATTTACTAGGCCATATATGTCTCTTGCCAGATAAGAAGAAAATGTATTTTTAGAAAAGATAAGATATATAGTTCTTCTTGGGGAAGCAATAAAAGATTAATACTTTCCCCTAGGAGAAAAGTAGGTCAGAGAATTGAGAAGAGAGCTTCCAAATGGTGAAGTTCGATAATACTCAGCCTGGCAGGAGTTGAGTGAAGGGACCACGTGAAAAGCCATTTTAAAGAGCTTTAGGGGAGAGCCCTGGAGACCCACTGGAAAGGAAACATTGCCCAAACACTTCTCAGTCTTTACTTTAGAGAGAATTTTTTATTCTCTTAGTCCAGAAGATTATTATCATCTTCAAGTAGTCTTTGTCAAGACCTATTGAATAAAAAATCCACTAATTATAGCATATTTTCCAAATAACTTTACTAATACATTCACTCAGATTGAATGCACTTTAAATGTACAAATTAAATCAGGACATCTGGAACTTTCAAGATTATTGCCTAGGGATTATGTATAATAGCTATTTATTCAGCACATTATTACTTTTTCAAAGAACAATTAAGCTCATGATCTTATTTACTCTCTATAATAAAAGCTGACAGTGAAATACAATTGAAAAATTCTGGCCTAGGACTCAGAAATCTAAGACCCAATTTGACTCTGTTTCCAAAGTCACTTACTTTCACTGTAAAGTATGCACTTAATTTCAGTATGCATCATTAAATTCCACTTTTTTTGGTAACAAAACACCATTTTTCAATCTTTTAAGAGTTTATATTATTCAGATGAGACAAGTCCCTCCATTGGCATAAGAGATTAAACCATTGCCTGGATGTCAGTGATTTATCCATAAAGTACTTAGAGACCAATTATGACCAACAACAGTTAATTCCTGAGACTTTCTTTGGAAAAGAGATGTCCTTTTCTTGGGATTGATAAACTGGCATAATGTAAGCCTGGCGGTCTAAAAGTCCCTGTGTAGACAGCCCTCTAGCAAACAAGACCAATGCAAGGGAAAATAGAAAAAAAAAAAAAATACTGGGAAAGACAGAGACCTCTCAATTCAACATGAGTTCATGTATTCAGGCATGTTTATCCAATAATTCTTTTTTTTTTTTTTTCCTTTAGAGTTAGTTCAAGTTGGGATTCTGCCATTTGCAAGAAGAAAAGTATGACTCATATATTGTCTTTAACTATAAAATTAAATAAGTAACTACATGATGACTTCCAAAGTTAAATCACTATAATGCAAACCCTAAGGAAGCATTTAAATACAGAATCTAAGATCTCTAGATGCAGGGATCTTTTTTCCAATGACAACTCAGCAGTATAAAGAACAACCTTTGAACATAGTAAACATATTCATATGTTCAATACATATATTCAATACATATTTGTTAAATGAATGAATGGATTTTAATCTTAAAATGGGAAAGCTATTTTCTAATTCTATCTCCCTTATCAGTCTGACTAGAAGAAAAAAAGTACAATGTCATTTACTTGCAATTGAGTGTGGTGCAATTTGGAAACCCTGGGGATCTTTTTTATCTTCATGAAATTGAAAAACACAGGTGCTCTCCACTTTGCTTATTTGTGTGGCTGACCATGAATACAGTTATCACATACATGAAGATCTAAAACATCTATTTTATCATAATTAAATCTCTATTTGAACATATATTTTTCATAGGTTTATATTATGCATGAATAATTTCATCAGATGTTTATTGAGCACTTACAATGGCATAGAAATTATGCTATTGCAATATATTATCATAGACATAGCAAAGTAATTCCTGATTTTTCCCATTAGATATAAGTGATATGTTTACCTAGTAGAGTTTATGAGGGTAAAAAGATAAAAACATAATTATACATGTGAAAATATATTGTAAACTAGAAAAATTGACATGCACATCTAAGGTGTTTCTTTTTAAAAAATATTTTATTTACTTGTTTGACAGAGATCACAATTAGGCAGAGAGGCAGGCAGGGGAGGGGGGAGCAGGCTCCCTGTTGAGCAGAAAGCCCAATGCAGGGCTCAATCCCAGGACCCCAGGATCACAACCCGAGCCAAAGGCAGAGGCTTTAACCCACTGAGCCACCCAGGCACCCCTAAGGTGTTTCTTAAGGGCAACCCAAATTAGTACTTAAAATTAGGTCATATTTCAAGGACATGAGCAGTTGCACTGACCATTCCAGACAGAACCATACCTGTGGAATATACTATGAATATATAATATGGCAGAATATAGATTTTGGCAGAATGGTACCCCTGGAACACAACTCTAGAAAGCATCATTCACAGTAATCATACAAAGTTGCTGCCCTAGGTCACGTTAGTAATAATAGCCGATTTATATTAACCTCATCTTGCTGTCAGTGAAATTTCAGTCCCTGTTAAAGTATACTAAAGTATACTAAAACATACCTTTATTCCCAAAGTTTACTTTATATATACTCACCAATAAGGCCTGGAACCAACCACATGGATTCTACCCTCTTTCTCTTCTCCAGATTCAGTTTCCCAGAGGAATGTCTATTGCCAAGATCACTCTGTTTGAAAACTGTAGGAAGGCACTTTGACTCACACTCTGTTCCCCATGGATGAACTGTCTCCATCAGGCATTGGCATCACATTTACCAATCTCTCTTGCTGCCGCTAGCACTTTTGTGGGCATTATTGCTGCTTCTTCCTTTGCCAGAAACTTGCAGCCCTGCTGAAATGGAGACCTTATGAAATGGAGCCAATGTGGTTCTTTGTGGAAGAAGAAAAAAAGAGCCATTACCTCAAGCCTTTTATTGAAATATAGAAACAGCCGTGATGGTTTTGTGGATACCAAAATGCTTAAATACTTTTACAAAAAAAACTGAGGATGGTCAAGTAAAATCCAGTTTTTTTCAGAGAATTTTCACTGTCTGAATTCCTGAAAAGTATGAAAAATTGAAGTTGTGTTAATCATAGAACATGAACAGTACTGAATCGATGGCTTATCAGATATTCATGAACTAACTGGATTTAGCAATAGTTAGGGGAGGAAATATTGAAAGCTAAGTCTTGCTAGAGTCAGTGGAAATTTTTATTCCTTCAGCATTTCTAACACTCTGAACCCAGTGCATTTTCCACAAGGACTATGATCAATGATGAAGTAAGGAATGCTTCACTCACTTTTGATGTTATGTTTTATCACAGGGCTATTACAGTGTTTCATAGTCTTCATCTCTCAAACCCTCCAGAGGAATTACACATAAATCTATGGGCATCTGGGACTAATTTTTTGACAAGTACAGTATGGTACTTAGAATCATCTCTCCTATTGTGAGTCACATTGTATCTCCCCAAAATTTATATGTTGACGTTCTAACCCCAAGTACTTCAGGTGTGACTGTTTAAAGGCTTAAGGTAGGGGTGCCTGGGTGGATCAGTGGGTTAAAGCCTTTGCCTTTGGCTCAGGTCATGATCCCAGGGTCTTGGGATCGAGCCCCGCATCTGGCTCTCTGCTCAGCAGGGAGCCTGCCTCCTCCTCTCTTTCTCTTTCTCTGCCTGCCTCTGCCTACTTGTGATCTCTATCTGTCAAATAAATAAGATCTTAAAAAAAAATAAAGGCTTAAGGTAAAATGAGGTCACTAGGGTGGGCCTTATCCCAATATGATGGATGTCCTTGTAGGAAATCTGGACACAGACACATACAGACAGAAGACCACATGAAGACACAGGGAGAAGACGGCCATTCACAAGCCAAGGAGAGAGGTGTTAGGAAAATCAACCTTGCTGGCATATTGATCTCAAAGTTTCAGCCTCCAAAAGTCTGATAAAATAAATTTCTGTTGCACTAAGCCACCCAGTTTGGGTTACTTTGTTATGGAAGCCTTAGCAAACTAAAACATCTCCCATCTTAGAGCTAAAGCTTTATTAGTAGGGGATTATTATTCTGGTGTCCCCATTATTCCTTAAAATAGGTTCTCCCTCAGAAGCCTCTCCAGTCCTCTGTTCCCCTACTATACCCAGCAGGTCTGAATTCCAGTGTTGGATGCAGCTGAAGCTTGAGGTAAACCACACGATCCTCCTTCTTAACCCGAACATTCATATTTTACTTTTAATGACTTGTCACAGCACTATAGTTGGTAGCATCATTATAATAGAGACAATTTTTAAAACATAAGAATTGCTCTGCTATAAATCAGTCTCATTAAAGTTCATAAACATGAACTAATATAGAGCAAAAGGCAAATTCTACTTAAAAGAGAGTAATGCATTTGTTCAGCTGCTTCCACTTTGTAATAGCATGTTTAGGAGAACCTCTTTTTTGCTCTTCTATTTGCAAGTTTTGGTCAATAACTGAAGTAATGATCTTGTCATTAGACTCGCTTAAACATAAAAGCTTTGCGGTGTCAGAGAGAAGGTTCATTGAAAAAGGAATTGACTATATGGCACACTTGAATGTGCTCACACTTCCAAGTGAATTTGTAAGCTCATCCTGATTGATGACACATTGGGCAACATCTTGCAGGATTGGAGAGGAAAATTAAATACATATGGATTGCACACTGATAAAGGATGAGTGCTCTTTTTTTTTGTTCTGTGTGTGTTAAAATCTTTTTCTCCTTATAAACTAATACGTAGATTATAAACATGGGAGTTAAACAGATATTAATCATAAAACACAATTAATAAACATAAATAAAAGTATTTAAATGTTGATTCTCCCACTTAATCCTATAAGCCCTCCCATACAGATTAGAATGTCCTCATCTGTAAACTAGGGATAATGCCTGTTGCGTAATAGTTGTGAAGATCTTTAATGCATAGTGCCTGGAAATTCAGAAATGTTCAATGTTAGTTGCTCTCAATAATGGTAGTCAGCAGAGGCAAAAATTTTAGCATTACAATAAAATTAAATTGAATATAAAAATGCATATATATCATATTTTCTTTGAGAGGGTATGACAGGTTCCTGGGGATGCCATAACAGAGAACCACAGACTGAATGGCTTAAGACAACAGAAATTCATTCTCTCATACTTCTGGATGCTAGAAGTGTTAATTAAAGGTGTTGACAAGGTCGATGCCTTCTGGAAGTCTTGATGACAGAGAAACTGTCTCATGCTTCTCTATTGGTTTCTGGTGGTTACTGGCAATCCTCGGTGTTCTTTGTTTCTAGATGTACCACTCCAATCTCTGCCTTTACCTTCACACGGCCTTCTTGTGAATACTCCAGTTATTGGATTTAGGGCTACCCTAATCCTATATGACCTCATTTTATGTTAACCAATTACATCTGCAAAACCCTTATTTCCAAATATGGTCACATTCTTAGGTTCCAGGTAGATGGGGAATTTTGGAGGCGGATACTACTCAACCACATGTAGTACGCTCTCTGTCTCCCCCAAATTCACATCTATCCCACATGGAAGACATTCATCCTATCCCAACATCCCTGAAATCCTTAACCCATTCCTGTATTAACACTACATTCCAAATTGGCAACTCAAAGAGTTCCAAATCCCATCATTTGGGATCCAGTATGGTTGAGACTCTGGGTATGATCTATCCTGGGGCAAAATTCCTCCTTGGTTGTGGACTGGTTGTGTAAAACTGGAAGACAAGTTGTCTGCTTCCAAAATAAGGTGGGACAAGCCTACAACAGATATTCTTATTCTGAAAGGAAGAACATGGAAGGAATAAAGTGTTCACTGGTGCAAAGCAAGTTCACAGCTCAGCAGGGCAAGTTCCATTAGGTTTCAAGGCCTGAGAATAATCCTTTGTGGCTGGACAATTTACCCTCTGGGTCTGTCGAAGTCTCCCACTGGCATGGTCTCTGGGCCACACTCAGAGTCATTCTTCCTTCTGTCCCTTTCAGTCCAGGCTATTAGTATTTCTCTTGGTAAAAAAAAATAATAATAATAATAATCTCAAAAATGCTGTCCGCCTTCCATGTATATCAAACAGATCCACACCATTAGCAGGATTTTCCATGGGTTATTCCACAGGTTCTTTTCTTGGATACTTTTCTATGGGTTCTTTCTGGGTAATCCTATCTCTATTCCTGGCTTCTGCTGAGAGTGTCCACTGGATCCATGAGTCACACACATAATTTCTTCACCAAAATGTTCTTTAGTCTTCAAGGTCTCTCCAGTGAATGCTTTACATTTTTTACAATATGAATAGCCTGAGGATTTTCCAAATCAAGCTCTTTGCTTCATAGTTTGTTTCTCAATTAACCTCTCTCCTCTTGCATTGTACAATATACAGTGGGGAGAAATCAAGCCACACTTTACATATTTGGCTTAGAAATCTCCTCAGCTACATAACCAAGGTCATTGCCCACAATTTTACTTTCCACCCAACACTGGAACATAATTCAACTAAGCTTTCTGCCACTTAATAACAAGAATCAAGAATCACCTTTCCTCTAAGGTCCACTAACATGTTTCTCATTTCCTTCAGAAAACTCACTAAAGCACCTGTAATAACCATACGTCACCTGGCATTCTCTTTCTGATGAGCATTCTGTTCATGTATTCTCTAAGATGATTGAAACTTTCTCTACCATTGTCTTCACTTTCACCTGCATCTTCACCAGAACCACATTTAACATCCATATTTCTACCTATCTTCTCTTCAAGATAACATAGACTTTCTCTAGAGGTCCCCCACCGATACCCAAATCCAAAGCCACTTCCATAGTTTTAGGTATTTTGTTATAGCAGTACCCAACTCCCTGGGACCAAAATCTGTCTTATTTTTTTAGGGCTGTTGTAACAAAGCACCCCGGATCAGGTCACTTAAAACAGAAATTGATACTTTCACAGTTCTGGACAACAGAAGTCTGAATTCAAGACTGTGAGGCAAAAACTGTCTCATGCTTCTGCCCTTGCATGTGGTGATTGCTTGCGTTCCTCGTCTTACATACCTATCACCAATCTCTGCCTCCGTGTTCACATGACTTTCTTGTCAGTATATCTTCCCATGGCCTTCTTATTTCTAAATAACGACAAATTCTGAGGTTCTGGGTGATACATTTTGGAGAACATTTTCACCCAACTTCAGAGGATATGTGTTTCAAATCAGGACATAGATCTAGTTCATGTAGTGTCTATGATGAATGGAGACCACTTAATAAAGAATTAAGTCATAATTTACCAATAAGAAGTATTATTCTCTATATACTTTCTACATAAAAGCATTTTTTTCAATACAATATGCTTTAATAGAAAAATTTAATCTTATTAGTGCAAAAGGTTTTCCACAGAAAACTGGCATGTGAAATAAGTCACAAATATAAATCGAGCAAATACAAAACAACAAAAAATTAAAAGCACTTGTTTGCCTTTAATTTCAAGAGTGGTAGAGGCAATAAATACTGAAGTAATTTAGAAAAACAAAATTGACTATAGGCTAAAATTATCACTCCATCTAATTCTTCATGTTATGCTTCAACCTTAATGTAGTGTTTACCTGATAGGGAATTAATTAATTTCCCATTGTTTATTGTTTGATTTTCCAAACTATTAATCTTCCTAGGGTACTGTTTGTTTAAAGTCCTAATATTATGCAGACTTGTGGTGCAAAGGGACAGTGGAGGAATGTGCTGCTCCTGTGGTGCTGGGCAGCTTTGTAGACACTCCTCCAGCTGCTTGTTCTGGATCTCCAGCAAGCAGAGCTTACTGGAAGGAAGGGCTCCAGCGGCTACTGGCAGCCACACTCCTAGGGCAAAATTACTTTGAACAAGGACTCGGAAGAATAGTATGACTGAAACAAGGAACATTGGGGTTGGTAGAATAGTGAAGATAAAAGTAAAATAAAGTTGAATAAGTAGGCGGGAGTGGGAAACTGATGAAATATTTAAATGCCATCTGTTTGTGTCCTGTAACTCCTACTACTAGCCATTCCTTCTTCAGTGAAGGGGAGTTATTCAGAAACAACTTGTGTGGAACTCAATCCTGAACATTTGGTTTAGAAACAGTAATATCCTTAAGTTTATCATGTGCTTCTTTTGCCTGTAGGAGACATTTTTTATTAATTGCTTTAAAATGTCCTGATATCTGAGGACTTGGCCCCAAGCATGAGCTCCTAGATAATTCTGACATACATTTTTCTATTGCTAAAAACTACTTGAAAATAATTATAATTTGTTACTCTATGTGCCCTACCATGACTCTCTATCCCCAGACCACACTAATGCTCAAGTAACACAAACATTAACACTATACTTCAACTTGCTTTTGCAAAACCTCCAGTCTCCTGCCACACCTCCCCAGTTTCAGGGGTTACCCTGAGGTAGGGTAGAGGGATTCCACCCTTTCATAAAGAATCTTGATAGCATAAAGGTGAATTCACCTTCTTACCATTCTCCTGCTGAGATCTCTCTTTTCTGGGATCCATGGATAAATTTTTGGATGCTTATATAAAGCTGCCCTACCAGTGCATTTGACCCCATGAATCCATCAGTCTCCATCTGGGCACTGACACCCTGCTGCAAATGTGCTCAATGGGAGTATCCTCCCTTCTCTGCACTCTCAGTGTGCCTGTGCCCTCTGTCCACCATTCAGAAATAGAAAAAAGATCTCTTGTTCCCTTTAAATTCACTGTATTCCATTAAAGTTCCAAAGTGAAACTATTCAATGTTACAATCCCTTACAGAGTTTTTATTGAAAAAGTTCCCTTTTGCTAATTCATTAGGATGAAGGGATGGTTAATGATAAATGCATATTTCTAGACAAAGTGTTCAAAAGAGTTCGCAGTGGAAGCTACTTCTGTCTCCAAACCATTTAGCTAACTTCAGTAGCAACAGCTTTTACATAGATCTTTTAAATAACTATCTATGTGCTTTCTTGCTAAAATCATTGTATAAAAGTTATACTCCTGTGTAATTATTTTTTAATTTAACATACTTTGGACATTAGGACATATCTTACTATTTATAATAGCTGTCTTCAAATATGTCACTTTTTATTTTATGTGCTATATAATGGATATTTTTTAGAAGATTTTATTTATTTATTTGACATAGATCACAAGTAGGCAGAAAGGCAGGCAGAGAGAGGAAGGGAAGCAGGCTCCCCGCGGAGCAGAGAGCCCGATGTGGGGCTCGATCCCAGAACCCTGCGATCATGATCTGAGCCGAAGACAGAGGCTTAACCCACTGAGACACCCAGGTGCCCCCATATAATGGATATTTTAAAGGTTTTAATCATTTATTTCCAGAAAGAGCCAAACTGAGTAACCTCATACATATATATTTTTCCACTTATAGGAATATATCTGGGGGTGCCTGGGTGGCTCAGTGGGTTAAAGGATTGCCTTCAACTCAGGTCATGGTCCCAGGGTCCTGGGATCCATTCCCGCATTGGGCTCCCTGCTCAGCGGGGAGCCTGCTTCTCCCTCTGCCTGCTGCTCACCCTTTTTGTGCTTTCTCTCTCTCTCTGTCAAATAAATAAATAAAATCTTTAAAAAAAAAAAAAAGGAATATATCAGGAAGACAGATTCCTAGAAGTAGAATTCCTTGGTCAAAGCCCATATGCATTTAAAATCGTTATAAATATTGCCATGTTGCATTGCATAGAAGCTGCAACAATATTGTCTCCCCACAACTACATGACTTTTTAATTTTTGCCAATCTGAAAAGTGAAAAATAGAATTTCCTTATAATTTTAATATGCATTTATGGTAATATAATTTATGTTGAGCTTATTTTCATGTATTTGAAAGCTTTTTTCATTGAATGTGAACTTTTTTATGTATGTAAGCCTTTCCAATTCTATTTTTTACTCATCACTTTGTTAGGGCTTCAGTATTTAGGTAAATAGCATTTTGTCTATGACGAGTATCCAGACTGTTGCCCCACTTTACCAGTTTCCTTTTAATTTTGTCTATTGTTTTCTACTTCAAGTTTTTAAATGGCTTTGGGTCATCAATTGTCCATATTGGACTACCAGAAAAACTTCTTGATCAAGCAAACCTGAATTTAATAAACTTACTATAGCAAAGGAAAACATGACCTTGAGAAAACCTGGTGGCCTCTCAAAAGGAGAAGTCAGAAAATGGTATTCAGAGGGTATTTTGGTCTATAATCAAATAAGTTGTATTTTTCAAGAAGGAGCACTGGTCAGAATTGGGCAAAGTTCATAATGATATACAACAAAGCAAGGGTATTATTGTAGCAGGTCTTGGTGAGCAAATTATTGCTCTACTAAGTAAGGTGCTCAACTAGGTGAGTAAACTATTTGTCCAGATGAGTTGATTTACAAGAATTTCCAAAAGCAAACAGTGACGTTATTTATTGATTTTTAGTCTTATCTTCTTAAGTGAGAATTTCATGTAACAGTTAAATCATGTTAACACAGGTGGTCTTAGTTTTCAAACCTAACAATTAATTATATTGATGCAGGTGGTCTCAGCTCTTGTGATTTGTATTTAATATTTATAGAGGTCTTTCCCATTAAAAAATTTTAATATAAAAAGGGAAAGTCAAATTTCTTCTAATAATTTTATAAGTTTTTTTTTCTTCCTCTTCCTCTCCACTTTTCTCTTCTGTCACAGTCCTAATTTAATTATTTGCTTCAATTGAAATTATGGTATAAGAAATGAGGTTGGTTTAGAAGTTTATTTTTTTAATGTGCCTAACCAATTGCCCAGCACCATTATTAATCTACCTTTTCTTGATTGATATAAAATGACATTTTTATTATGTACTAAATACCCATACATATTTGCATTTGTTTCTGTACTCCTTTTTGTTTATAAAAATTAATTAATTTAAATTTTATTAAAATTAATTAATTAATCAAAAATTAATTCTATTTTTGCATCAGTACTTTATTATTTTAACTATTAAGATTTATAATATTTCATAATATGCTTGAGTATCATTAGGTATTCAAGTCCACATGATTAGTTTTTTCTCAGAAATTTCCTAGCTGATTTTAAACATTCATTTATCCACATGGATTTTAGATTCAATTTGTCTAGCACTAATGAAGAATAGCGTATTAGTACACTGCAGGAATCACCACTTGCACATTGATTTAGGATTTGCTGAGATTCTTCTAATATTGTCTGTCTATCCAACAACAAAAGGCATTCCTTTCTAAAAACTCAAGTTTCATTTTGGATCCTTTAGTAACATTATGAATATCTCTTCATAAAAAGCTGCTGTATTTCTTGTTTAGATTATTCACAGGTATGATTGTGTGGCTATTGTAAATAAAACATTTCTTCATCATCTTTCCTAACAAGCATTTTACAAATGTAATATACATGATGTATATATATTTTTGGTATATTGATTTAGCACCAACCACCTTACTGAAATCTCTTATTGCTTGTGATAATTTTTATGTGTTTTTTTTTAGCTTTTCTACTATATTATTATAAACAATCTCAACTTTGTCTCTTCCTTTCCAATTTTTATACCTGCTTTCTCATATAAATTCCAATAACTAGTACATTCACAAAAATATTAAATATAAGTGATAGCAGTCAATTTTCTTATTCTCAACTTTAATACAAATTCTTTTTTGCATAAGATATATGTATGCACATATAGATATGTTTATATATTACATATATATCAACATTTATATATATTGCAAAATATACACATATTAGGAGGAACTGCCTTTATCTATATAACTTACTAAGAAAGTATATGGGATGCCTGGGTGACTCAGTCAGTTAAGTGCCTTTGGCTCAGGTCATGATATCAGGGTCCTGGAATCAAGTCCCACATCAGGTTCTTTGTTTAGCAGAGAGCCTCCTTCTCCTTCTGCCTGCCACTCCTCTGCTTGTGCTTGCTATCTCTCTCTGACAAATAAATAAATAAAGACATAAACAAATAAAATTCTTAAAAAAATATATCCCTTAGCAAATTTTGTTTTTTGAATAATATATATTATCTATTCTATTACATGATATTGATGGAGATTTAAATTATGTCACTTTTAAATGCCTCCTTTGTTTTATTTTTTCCTTTTTTATTTTAAATTTATAATCAATTAATTAACATATAATGTATTATTTGTTTAAGAGATAAAGATCAGTGATTCATGAGTCTTATATAATACCCAGTGCTCATGACATCATGTGCCCTCCTTAATGTCCATCACCCAGTTACTCCATCTCCTCATCTCACTCCCTTGCAACAACCCTCAGTCCATTAGCAATCTTATCTAGTATGAATGTAGACTTTGATCAAATTAGTTTTCAGTATCAATAGATATAATCTTTTCCCTATAGCTATAGTAAATTGTGTTTATTGAGTCTTAATATTGAATCAGTCATCTTTAAACTATTGATATGAATTCTAGTTGGTTTTTGGTGTTATCCTTTCAATTATTTGGAATTAAACTAAAAAACACATAATTGCATAGTTTTTGTAAAGACAAAGCAGCAGGATTGACCAAGAAACCCCAACAAAGGAGGCAATTTATCTACTCATGTCTACATGGAGCAGTACATTTTGTTAGAAGAGCAGGTTGCTAAAGATACTGCCTTCTCAAACTGAGGATGTTGTCAGGTCTTTCAAAAATATTTCCTCCCTAAATTCTCAAGTAAGACTTTATAATTTCCTGCATCCTTCAAACTCTTCTGGAGACTGTGATTTGAATATCTCGGTATAATGCACATGTAACTGATAGTATCCCATGCCTACATTCCTACATTTCTGGGTACTTACTGAGAACTTTTGATTATGGAACCTCAATTTCTTAGGAAAATGATTCTCTGTAAAGATCTAAGGTCTATTTCTGAAGATATATATCAACTAGATATACTTTATATATTACATAATTTTGGACTTTCATAGCTGTATTTATTTTTGTTCTACTTGAGATGCCACCAACAAAAGAGATAAATTAATTACAAATCTAACTCCCAAAATGTTACTGAAAATTTCCTTGTAGTTTTTATTTCATGAGTTTGGGTTTTATATTTATTCAGACATTGTTATATGTGACTGTAAAATTTTTATGAATTGAAATTCTTATTATTATAGTGCTTTTGCCTTGAATCAATATAATATTAATACCATATTCTTGCTCTTTTTTGTGGTTTCTATTGGTCTATTTGGTGCTTTTTAATTAGTTTAATACTTCTCCCTTTTCTCCCATTTACTTCTTGATAATAGTGATGGTTTGATACAGTGATGGCTTATGATAGTCTATTTGTACACATAATTTCCACAATTGGATTAGTTTTAGTTCTGCAATTAAATGAGCCTAATGATCATTGCCAATCTTTTGCCTTAGTGCCTATGTTTACTACTATATCAGTCAATTTGTCATCTAGAAATTTCTTTCTCAGAACTCTTGTGTTTGAAATTGTCTATCAGGAATGAAATTTTGACTGAGTAAAGAAGACTCAGGCTTTCTTTGATTGAGAAATTGAAAAGAGCCTGGATGGCTCAGTCAGTTAAGTACCTGCCTTCGGCTCAGGTCATGATCCTGGGTCTCTGGAGCTGAGCCCGGTGTTGAGTTTCCTGCTCTGTGAAGGGCCTGCTTCTACCTCTCCCTCTGCTCTTCTTGTATGTTTTCCATCAAGTAAATAAATAAAATATCTAAAAAAAAAAAAGAGAGAGAGAGAGAGGCAGAGAAATTGAAAAGAGCTGGGGATATGTGAGGTCTTCTGTTCTTTACCCACTCTAGGCATCTTTGTCCTCAAAGCCTGAAAGATTATTCTTTTAACTTTGAACTCCAGGAAGTATAACAGGCATGGTTGCAGTTTTACCTTGACATAGTTTTCTCATTTAGTGTATACATTAAAGTTTTCCTGATCAATCTACAAAGTTTTTTTATAGTTCTAAAAATCTTTTAATTATATATTGAATATATATTATATTTTGATATTATTGATATTGATTATTAATATATTTTATATACTTTGATATTTATATACTTTGATATTCCTGATATTGATTATTAATATATATTATATTTTATTATCAGTTTTATTATTCAACTATACCAATTATATCTATTTTGGATGTGCTTTTGTTTTTTTATTTGTCAACCAGTGCTAATTCCTTTAATTCTTTTTATTCTCTTTTAAATTCCATTTTGGTCTACAATCCCAAACTGACTTTCCACTATCTTTCCAACAGACTCTATTTATTTCTCTTAGATGTTTTCTGCAAAGATTTCCTTTCTCTGAAGATTTCATTTTCTCTTCTTCTTGTCTCTTGAGCTCTGGAGATTGGTGTATGTATGTATGTATGTATGTAGGTATGCCTATATCCAATGTTTTCCTCATTCTCTTATTTCTCTGCTTCGAGCTCCTACTTTACAGTTTGTTAAAAAATTTGTATCTCCCCCAAGGTGACATTTTTCTGTCTTCCTAACTTGCCACTTGCATTTTTGTATATTCCTTAATTTTTAACTTGTAGAAATATTTGTGGATGTTTAGTTGAATATTTTTAAAATATTAATTAACTGTGAATAAAGTGAATTCTGTCTATAATACCATCTCTTGGTAAGAGATGGTTTATGTGGTATGAGTGAAAAGCTGATAGATTACCAGGATTTCTCCCCAGTCCATAGAAAAATTTATTATGAGGCAAGGTTTTGAGCTTGTGTGTGTGTGATTATGATTTACACAAACATGTGTGCACATATACACACACATAGAGAGAAATATAAAGAGACAGAGAGGGATTATTTAGCTTTTACTTCTCCCAGCTGAAATAAATCAGCAGTTGCAGGACCGCTTACAGCTGAAAGGCTTTCCTTTATCTGGTCTCCCTGGCAGACTGCTTTCTGTACATTTGCCGTATTTGTGTGCTTCTTCAATCTCCTCTCTTTATTTCTCTGTGATGATAAACAAAGTCTAGAGAAGTTCCCACAGCCCATCCAACCATTGAAAAAACACAATTGTTAATGATATTTTACTCCTTAGGATGGCTACCTACATTGGAGGGTTCTCTATGCCAGCATTAACTGATGGTGCAGCTGTAGGTTTCTTTTCTCAGCATTTTCTTGCATTCTATTATTATTGCCATTGAATTTGGTAGCCAAGCATTTTTCATATATTTTTAGGGTTACAGATAGTTTTATTGTCATCAAAGATGGAGCTGTATATCTCATCTCTTTCTTGTAATTCTCATTGTCTTAGAATAATTTCAGAGAGAAGAAGGCAACAAAGATGTTATTATTATGCTTTGTAAATCACAAGTCAGTTCTTAAAAATTTGTTGTTACCTTGTATGTCCACTGTCATCTGTGGGCTCAGTCAGTCATTAGTTTGCTGAGGGTTAATGTGGGGAGAAATCTGAGTGACAGTAACATTGATATCACACCCTCACAAAAACTTGAGGTATTGCTGTTGAATCAATCAAATATCTTCAGCATACCTGGCATATGCCTTCATCAGAAGATTCCTGATAACCTTATTCCAGGATGGCATTGGTCTTGCCAAGACAGGAGGTCATAGATTTGGTTCAAAATGAGAACACTACTGTTCTAATATAATAGATCTGTGAGAAAGGTAATGTTAGAACAATGAAGACCAGTGAAGGGAAGAATGAGGCATGGCAAAACAAGCTGGAATTAGGAGAAAGGTGTTTTGCAGAAGGATTTTGCTGAAGGATTTCTAAATGAAGCAATGGATGCATTGGATCTTGAAGGATATAAGTACCTACCAGGCAGACATGGACTGAAATTAGAGAGAACAATGAGTGAAAGATAAAGAAAATTAAGCAAGCATGATGTATTCATGTTCTATTGCTGCACAATAAATTACCACAAATTTAGCTGCTCAAAACAACAACATCCATATTATATCTCACAGTTGTGTAGGTCAGAATTCTGGGTATGTCTTGGCTGAATTATGTGCTTAGTGTCTCACAAAACACCAATCAAAATGTCAGCCTGGCTGGGGTTCTCTGGAGTTTTAGGTCTGCTTTCAATTTATTCAGGTTGTTGGCTGAACTCAATCACTTGTGATGATAGGACTGAAGTATCCTGTGGCCTGGAAGACATCTGATTCGGCTTTGACTGTCTCTAGATTCTTCCATCTCTGACCCCTACATCCTCTTTTCAAAGAGCTCACCTGATTGAGTTAGGGCTACCCACACTCAAAGGGAAGTATTAGACAAAGTGTGCATACCAGGCAGTAGAAATCTTATGAACCATCTTGGAATTCTGCCTACTACACCTGGTTTGTTGTTGGAAGAGATCTGAGATCTTAGCTGTGACTATAGTACAACTAGAGGCAGATGAGCTAGATAAGTACGTAGAGGCCTGATGTCTACATACAATAGAGTATTAATTTGCCTTGGTAGGTAATAGAGCACCATAGACAGATTTTAAGCAGGTAAGATCTTTTCTGCCTTAACAGCAATGTGGAAGATGAATTGATAGAGTATGAATTGTAGAAAAATATATTTTAATAAAGAGTATTAAAGCATTCCTGGAAAAAGCTGAAACTAAAGCTATGATAGTAAATGAGCACAGAGAAGCTTACCTTTAGACATTTAGGTACATTTGATATATTGAATGTATTCATCATTTATTTTTACATATTCATTCAATATGCCAAACAAATTCCAGGCATTGGGTCAGAAATGAACATAAAACAATATTCTTTTTTTCTTAAGATGCAGGAAAATAAAGACAAAAAAGGAAATGCATAAATAAGCAAAGTAATTTCAGATTTTATTGCCTGCATTAAGACAACTGGCCAGGGTAATGAACTAGAAAACATATCAATTAAGATACTTTGGTCTGCAATTAACATGAGACCCAACTTTAAATCTTTAAATGACTTAAGTAAGAGTGAGATTTATTATTTCACATTAAAAAAAAAAAAAACAAAGCAAAACAAAAACAGAACAAATAAAAATTAGACTTCATATGGTGTGAGAGTTACCTAACTTAATGCCATTTAGATTCTGATTCTGTCTGTGTTTTCTCTCTGCCATTCTGAGTTGTCTTTTATCCTCAGGCTTTTACCTTCCTAAGCATAAGGTAGCTGCAACAGTACCATACTTCACATTCTTATACAACAATGCCCAGCTGATTGTTGGGAAGTTAGATCTTCTTTCATCCCTCTTTTAAGACAAAGAACATTTCTCAGAATCCCATAAATAATTTTTCTTTCATTTCTTATTTAGCAAATTGCAAACTATGCCCATTGTTACACCAAATCACTCAAAATGTATTCAAAATACAATAACTGATTTAGAAAAATGGTTTTTAACCTCAGAACAAGGATATTAACATTTCTGTGTGCGGTACTCTGTCCTGGTTGAAAACCATTGTTTGACTTATAAAGATTTAAACCCATCAGACTTAGATTAGTGGGGCTGGAAACCACATCCTCTGAAACATGTGGTTATCCAAGGTGGGTCTAAAAACTCAGGGTGTTTTTTAAAATGAATAGGGGGAAGAGTTGTTGTTACAGAAAATGGCAGTGAAGGAGAATACTTTAGATAATTTGGAGACTGGTATTTCTGTAGATGTGATATTTGAGCTGTAATCTAATGATGAGAAGGCAACCAGCCAGGTCTGAGCAAAGCAGAAAGAATTGGGGGCTCTAAAATGACTATTTTTAATTTTTTAAATATTTTATTTATTTATTTATTTATTTATTTATTTATTTACTTATTTATTTGAGAGAGAGAGAGATACCATGAGAGAGGGAATACAAGCAGGGAGAGTGGTAGAAGAAGATGCAACTTTCCTGCTGAGCAGGGAGCCCGATGCAGGGCTCCATCCCACGACCCCAGGATCATGACCTGAGCTGAAGGCAGACACTTAATGACTGAGCCACCATGGTGCCCTTATTTTTAATTTTTTGGAGGAACCTCCATACTGTTTTTCATAGTCATTGTACCAGTTTGAATTCCTGCCAACAGTGCAAGAGGGTTCCCTTTTCTCCCTCACTAAAACTTCTTTCTTGTGCTTTTTATTTTATCCATTCTGATAAGGTGTGGATGATATCGCATTGTAATTTTGATTTGCATTTCCGTAATGATGAGTGATGTTGAGCATCTTTTCATGTATCTTTTGGCTCTCTGGATACCTTCTTTGGAGAAAGATCTGTTCATGTCTTCTGTCCATTTTTTAATTAGAAAGAAATAACATTAAAAAAAAAAGAAAATGTTGGAGAAAGATCTCAAGCTATCATTTAAAAGAAATAACAAACATAATGCACGTAAATCAAACTTGCAACATGACAAAAAAACACACAAGTCTCTAGGTTATTGTAAATCTGAACTAATCTCTTAAAAACAATCCCAGGGGTGCCTGGGTGGTTCAGTCAGTTAAGCAGCTTCCTTTGGCTGAGATCATGATCTAAGTGTCCTGGGATCAAGCCCCACATTCGGTTTCCTGCTCAGTGGGGAGCCTGCTTCTCCTTCTCTCTCTGCTTGCCACTCTGCCTACTTGTGCTCTCTCTCTATCTCTCTGTCAAATGAATAAGTAAAATCTTTAAATAAATAAATAAAAATAAAAAGAATCCCAAAACAAATTATGATGAATATCAAAGATAACAACAACAACTTGTATTGGTTGTTTCAATACTAAAGAGTATCTAAAAAGTCCACAACATTTTAGGGAGGTTGTTAATATCTTACTGTATAAAATTATAGTCAAGAATTCACCGAAAATTATCAAATAGAGGTCATTTTTGTTGGAAATATTTATGAAAAACATCGCCTGGAGAAGAAATCAGAGAAGTTCTCAGTTCCATCCAACCCATCATTTTCCTTCATAAGCACACTATTCCATATTCATGCATTATGCCTAACTACATTAAGATTATTGAGAAAGAGCAAATCAGATTGTATTCTCTTTTCTTGACAAGTGAACACTGCAGAATATATCGACATCTGCCTCTAGGAATTTGTTGGCTAAAAAAAAGAAAACTTACTAAAAGCTTATTTTCCTATCAGTAGCTAACTTGGAAAAATTTAGGAGTAACCACACAGTGGAACATGTACATTTTAGTCCCCTATATAGTAGCAATATCTGCTAGTCATTCAGATGTAAAAGAATATCTATGAAATATTTTTTGCAAGCCCATTTTCACTAACTGAAAAAATAAAATACCACAAATGTCATGTCAGATGTGTACAATAGCTGTTTACAAACTGAAACAATATATTTCAAGGCCTTGTCCTATGATGTCAAAATATTCTATTTCAAGGGGTAAAAAACTTATGACTTCATTCATTCATTCAGTGTTTACTGAATGCCTATGTCCTACAGATTCTATTCTGGTTACTAAACAAATACATAAGATTGTTCTCACATAATTTATATTTATTTTTTAAGATTTTATTTATTTATTTAACAGAGGGAGACTGAGCACAAGTAGGAGTGGCAGGCAGAGGGAGAGGGAGTAGCAGGCTCCCTGCTCAGCAGGGATGTGGGTCTTGATCCCAGGACTCTGGGATCGTGACCTGAGCCGAAGGCAGGCTCTTAATGACTAAGCCACGAAGGTGCCACTATAATTTATATTCTAATTGTGTATGAACAAAAAATAAGTAAACTCACACTGAAAAGAAAAGAAAAAAATATCCAATATAATTCCTATGTGAAATTAAATTAAGCTGATGTGGTAGAGTGTAAATGGCTGCTTTCATTAAGGTCCTCAGGGAAGGTCTCTGGTCTGTGTAATTCCTTAATGAAAAGCAAAAACAAGACATGGAGGTACCTGGGGAAACATTCTATGTGGAGTGAACAGTCTGTACACCTCAAGCCAGGACAATACTTCGTGTGTGTGTGTGTGTGTGTGTGTGTGTGTGTGTGTGTTTGTCTTTCAATGGCCTTGAAAGAAGGCCATTGTCGTTGAAGTGTCAAGGATGATGCAAACCATTGTTAGTTTCCTAGGGCTGCCACCTCCAATCACCACCAACTGATGGCTTAAGGCAAAAGAAACTCATTCCCCAACAGTTTTGGAGACTAAAAAATCTGAAATCCAGATGTCAGCCAGGTCATGTTGTCTCTGAAGGTTCCAGGAAAGAATCTTTTCTTACCTCTACCTAGCTTGTGATGGTTGTGAGCAATCCTTGGCATCTTTGGCTGTAGCTGCATCATTTCAATTTCTGCCTCCACTTCCCATGGCCATCTTTCCTCTGTCTGTGTGTCTGTGTCCAAACATGTCGCTGCATATAAGAACACTACTCATTGTATTTAGTGGACACCTTAACCCACTATGACCATATCTTGAATTGATCACATCTGCAAAAGCCCTATTTTCAAATGAGGTCACATTCACAAGTACCAGGGTTAGAACTTCACCTTACCTTTCAGGGGAACGATTTAACCAACAACAGATACTAATAAAAAATCTCTTACAACTAAATACTAAACTATGACATTGACCATGCAAGTGTAAACATATTCACAGTTTTCTTTTGTGATAATGTAAAAAATATTTTTCTCTTTGAAAAGAGTGATCACAAAGTCATAATATAATTGTCATCTCATGGTGCCTTACTCCTATTACAGGAGACTATGCTCCCTACAACATTTTAGTAACTTATTCTCTGATCTATGATATTTAAAAACATGCATGTTCATTATTTTTACAAAGACAAGGAGACAATCAGTTGTATGAAGCTCTTGCCAACAAAGAGATAATATTCCTTTCTTCAAAAGACACATTTCCCAATCCCAGAGCTGCTATGTAAGCAGCTTCTCACTTGGAGATTCATACTGAGGGCACTTAAAGTGGATATTACACTCACTGTTGAGGATTACATATCACAGCAAGGTTCAATGTTTGTTTAATAATACAAGTAAAAAACCTGAATGAAAAAGCTATTATTTGGGCTGCTAAGTTTATATGATCCAACCCTACTTATATCAATGATTCTAATCTTCTTCTCTCTCCACACCATTCACATTTTCCAGAAGGTCCTGTAAGATCTCTCATTAGAACATATGATTCTCAGCTAGATTTAGGATAGGGCTCAAGGCATGGGGCAGGGTAGGGGTGGGGAAGGATAGGACTTACCAGAATTTTCAGGAAGGTTTTGATGGAGAAAAATCTTTTCTTCCTTCTTCCTTTGGATATGTCACCTCTTTGATGTCACTTTTTCACAGGTAAGAGTCAGTGACTTAAAATAATCAATGTATTCATCTATCGCACCTAAGAGTACCTACATAAAAACCAAAATAATAGCAACTAACAATATTTAATGCTCACTGTGTGTCAGGCACAACTCTAAATGTTTAAGTACTTAATGTAACTCATGTAATCCTGAAACTGACCCTTGATGAGAAAACTAAGGCACAAAGAGGTTAAGTGGCTTATCCCAGGTCACAGCTAGAAATTGATAGATCTAGAATTCAAAATCAAGCACTTATACAAGAGACCATGATGTTAACCACTACTCTATTCTGCTTGGGATTGCACAGAAACCCACAATGATTTAAAAATACAAATACAGAGGCACCTGTGTGGCTCAGTGGGTTAAAGCCTCTGCCTTCAGCTCAGGTCATGATCCCAAGGTCCTAGGATCAAGCCCCACATTGGGCTCTCTGCTTGGCAGGGAGCATGCTTCCTCCTCTCTCTCTGTCTGCCTGCCTCTCTGCCTACTTGTGATCTCTATCTGTCAAATGAATAAATAAAATCTTTAAAAATAAATAGATAATTAAAATAAAACACACACACACACACACACACACACACAAAATACACAACATCTGACTCTTTGTTTCAGCTCAGGTCATGATCTTGCAGTCATGAGATTGTGCCCCATAGTGGGCTCCATGCTTAGCGAGGAATCTGCTTCAGATTCTCTCTCCTTCTACTTCCTCTGCGATTCCCCTGCTGGCTCTCTACTTCTCAAATAAATACATAAATTTTATGTATTTATTTCGATTGCTCATTCATTAACACTTTCACATTTTGTCCATTTCTTTTTGGTGAGATCAGAAGAATCCAATGTTATATTCTTGTGAGTATTTAATAAGGCCCTGAAACTCTACCGACTCTGATGTGGATGCTATGAGTGAGGTCCACACTTCTGGGTTTACTGATCACTTTTAGAAATCTTACCTTAACACTTGGCAACACTTGTTGCGCACTTCAGCAACTTTACTGATTATATTTTATTAAATAGTAAGAAGACCACTAGATCTAGAAAACATTAACTATAACAACAGAAACAACCCTATGAGTCACGCTCTTTCTCCTTTGCTTCTAGACTTACCTACAAAGCATCTGGGATACAGGGCGATTAAATTCATATGCCCCATTGTATGTCATCACAGAGGCCCCCACTCTTCTCTGTGACAGTTTTCTCATCTATAAAAAACCACTGGAGTACAAAACAAATTTTATCCTTGAGTAAAATAAATTAATTATAAATAAATTATAAATATGATTATAAATTAGAAAAAAATTATAAAATCAGGGCTCCCGGGTGGCTCAGTTAGTTAAGCGTCTGCCTTCAGCTCAGGTCATGATCTCCAAGTCCTGGGATTGAGCCTTGTATTCGGCTCCTTGGCTCAGTGGGGAGTCTGCTTCTCCCTCCGTGCCTCTCCCCCTACTCATGCTCTCTCTCAAATAGGTAAATAAAATATATTTTTTAAAAATTATAAAATATGAATATAAACACTTGGCACACATGTAATAATCCACAAATGGCTTATGTCAGGTTTTTTTTAAGCTTTATTTAAACATATAATGTAACCCCACCACCCTCTCCCAACCCCTCTCCCCCCACCCCCATCAGTTTGTTTTATGACATTAAGAGTCTCTTTTGGTTTGTCTCCCTCCCGATCCCATCTTGTTTCATTTTTTCTTTTCCTACCACCTTAACTCCCACCCCCATTGCATCTCCACTTCCTCATTTCAGGGAGATCATGTGATAGTTGTCTTTCTCCAGTTGACTTATTTCGCTAAGAATAATACGCTCTAGTTCCATCCATGTCGTTGCAAATGGTAAGATTTCATTTCTTTTGATGGCTGCATAGTATTCCATTGTGTATATATATACCACCTCTTCTTTATCCATTCATCTGTTGATAGACATCTAGGTTCTTTCCATAACTTGGCTATTGTGGACATTGCTGCTATAAACATTCGGGTACACTTTGGATCACTACGTTTGTATCTTTAGGGTAAATACCCAGTAG
>ML107261.1:0-19746 GCA_003697995.1 Taxidea taxus jeffersonii
TATTCTATGTCCTTTATCTAACATATTCTATGTCCTATATCTAACCACCCTTGCCCCTTATTATGTTAACTATACTATTCCATTTTTCCCTTCTATTTGCTTATTACTTACATTTTTCCTCGAATTTTTTCTTTTGACTACAGTCCTTTTGGTGGATCTTTTTGTTCTGGTTTTGGGGACTTTGGTCTTATCTCTTTATTCTTTTTTTATTGAATGTTGGATATAGAATTTTAAAAATACAGTGATTTTTGAGTTTGTGTGTGATGTTGTTTTCCTCCAGAAAGAATTTACTTTTTCTTTTGGCAGATAGTTAGGGTAGGGGTTAAATGATACCTTAATCTGTTCTGGGATTGAGTTTATCTGAAGATGAGTTTCAGTCTAAGAGCCAGTTTATTTCTACTTTATACTTATATCAAGAGTGTAGCACTGCAGGAATCTAGTTGGAAGCCCTGCCCTTTAGCAGACCCTGAAGTATAACTTTGTAGCCTTAGCCCATTGACTCTACCTAAAGCTCTGTGCAGTTTCTCAGCTTCTCAAACACTACTTTCTGTTAAGTTTCTCACCCTCTTGGCCGCCAATTACATATTGGCAAAGCTTTGAAAAGCAAAAGCAGCACCAAATGTCAGGCTTACCTCTCTGGGCTTTACTTCTGTCTAGAATCTTGGTCCTTCAAATATTCACTGTCTTGGTAGTTCTCCAATATCTTCAAACAGAATTTTAAAAATTATTTTATCCAGCTGTTCTAGTTGCTCTCAGCAAGAGTAGTTTTCTGATATATCCTTAGCTGGGTAACTGGAATCAGAAATTCTGCAGAATATTTTTAGGTGAGTGAAGTGTTAAAATTGGCACTAGCTGCTTTCCAATTCTGGATAACATCCCCTCCAGTGTGCTATTATGTTTGAACTATTAATCACTAAGAGCCTTAAATGTCACAAATTCTACATTAAAGCATGACATATCATCAATTTTATGCCCAAAATGGGACAAATGAAATTTTATGTTTGCATATACTGGAATTTATTAAATTATAGCAAAAGCACCCCCCCCAAAAAAAGAAAGAAAAACTATGTTTTTTAAACTTTAACTTACTTTTTAAAAAGTGAAAAAAAATAATTTCCAGCCCTTCAAGTTGAAGAATTATATTAATCTTACAAGGTTAATAATCAGATCTTTCCTTTTAATAATAGCAGAAAATATTTGTGTTTATGCTTTCTTAAATTTATAGTCTGTGTTTCTTGAGAGCATGACAAGTACTTTATGATTATCAGCAACAAAGTCTTTACATCTCACAAAATTAAAGCAGTTAACTTTTCTAGAGCATCTGCAAAGGTCTTCTACCAGATAATGCCTTATATAATGATATAACATATATGTCAATATATAATATATAATACCATTTTATCAATTTTATTTTCATAATCATCCTAACCAATAGAATTATTATACCTATTTATAGTTGATAGAACTGATTATAAGGAAAATTAAAAATTGAGTCAAATTCAGATGTGTTTGATCTAAAGTTCACATGATTTCCATTTATGCCAAACTACTTATATAAACTAAAAATGTTGACGTTTCCCAAAGCTCGGTGATTTATGACTTGATGACTCCCCATAACTAGGTTCAAAAAACTATTCTTTCCCAAAATTCAAAAGTTATCTGTAAGAAAGTTTACTGCAAAATGACACCTGATATAGCTTAAATAATTTACAGAACCCTGGTTTATTTAAAGTATTATTCATCCAGATTAAGAGCTCTTAATCTGTAATAAAAGGAAGTACACAGTGAATATAGAAAGGATCACAGAAAAATAACACCAATGCCCATTTCCCTATGTCTCATGCATGGCTCCAGGAAAGCATACTTTAACATGTTTAGTAATAGTTTTCTTAGGGGTAGCTGTGGTATATGCCAAACATGACATTGATAGATCTTCCAGGACTTTTGAGTGTGCTCTTTGAGAACCCATCTAGATCTTGGGAGACATGAAGAGTATCTTTTAGAGTGTCATTTGAACTGGATAGGTATAATACTTTAAGTCTTATCCCCAATTTCCTGTCCTTTATTTTTTTTTAAGATTTTTTTTATTTATTTGACAGAAAGAGACACAGGGAGAGAGGGAACACAAGTAGGAACAGTGGGAGAGGGAGAAGAAGGATTCCCGCTGAGCAGGGAGCCTGATGCAGGCTCAATCCCAGGACCCTGGGATCATGACCTGAGCCGAAGGCAGATACTTAATGACTGAGCCACCCATGCACCCAATTTCCTGTCCTTTAAAAAAAAAAAATTAGTTTCTCATTGACCCCTGTAGTTTACTACAGGTTGTAGTTTACTACAGGGTTGTTTACTACCACAATCCAAGCAAAAAGGAATAATTACTTAATCAATATTGGCTCAACTGTTTTAAAATATTACTGGTAAGGAAAGAGGATTTTCCACTTCCAGCTAATGAACAAATTGGTTTTCATACATGCCCTCCTACTGTAAACTACTATAAAATTGAACACAATATAAGACAACTATATTTAGGCATTGGACAATATGTCCTGCAAGACTTTGCTTCTTGAAAAATAGGGAATACACAGATGGCTCTCTAAATAATTTCCATAGCAGAGACCAGTAATGTCACTCAGCTGGAGAGCCAAAGATAGGAGTTCAGAATTCAGAGATGGTGAGTAATCTAGAATTTGTGGGGCAACATGCCAGAATGGGAAAATCTTTGTGAAGAGTGGGGACCCAGAAGTCTGCAAGGTGACTCCTATGGGTCCTTGATGGAAGGCTAAGCCACAGGTACACAAAGCTTACCAAAGAGTAACTTCTATGAGACTGAGAGCTAAATGGAGCGGCTGCTGGGATGCCTGGGTGGCTCAGTCAGTTAAGCATCTGCCTTTGGCTCAGGTCATGATCCCAGGGTCTTGGGCTTGAGTCCCACATTGGGCTTCTTGCTCAGCGGAGACTTGCTTTTCCCTCTGCAATGCCCCCCGCCCCCTGCCCCGGCTTGTGCTGTCTTTCTGACAAATAAATAAATAAAATCTTAAAATACATAAATAAATGGAAAGACTACATCATGCTGAGAGGTGGCGGAATTCTGGATCAAAGTGAAGCAACCTCACTGGGCATTTATATGAAACCACAGAAATGTCATGTTTGAAAACAAAGACCCTATCCCAGGACTACATATAAAACTGAAAGAGATTTGCCTTTAAAAATCACAAAACCGGGGCACCTGGGTGGCTCAGTGGGTTAAAGCCTCTGCCTTTGGCTCAGGTCATGATCCCAGGGTCCTGGGATCGTGCCCCACATCAGGCTTTCTGCTCAGCTGGGAGCCTGCTTTCCCTTCTCTCTGCCTGCCTCTCTGCCTACTAGTGATCTCTGTCTGTCAAATAAATAAATAAAAATCTTTAAAAAATTTTTTTAAAAATCACAAAACCGAACTGAACAAGTTCAAAAGACTCCACCACTAAATAACACCCTGCTAGTATAAAAATCAACATCCCTTAAAAGAAAGACAATATTACCCAAACTCTTTAAAATGTAATGTCCCCTATGTACAACACACAGTAACACATTATTAGGTGTGTGAGAAGCAGGAAAATGTGATGTATAATGAAGAGGAAAAGGAGCTAATAATAACAGATCCTGAGAGGACTCAAATACTGAAAGGAGAGGGAAAACACTTTGGAGCAACTGTTATAAATATGTTCAAGTACTTTAAAGGACAAGATAAGCATTATGATTGAATATATAGGGATTCTTAGCAGAGAGAAGAAAACCATTATCTAAAGGGGCACAAGAAATTCTAGAACTAAAAAATGTAAAATCTGAAATGAAGATTTTCCTGGATAGTTCCCCAAAAGACTGACAATATAATAAAGGATCCATAGAAGGACATCAAGACAGATCAGTAGAAATCATCCAATTTTAACAAAAGGAAGGAAAAATATTATAAAAATTAATAAAGGCTCAGTACTTTGTGAAACCAAATCAGGTGGTCTAAAATACATGGAAGCTCAGTGAACTCCAGATAGACAAAACAATACTCAGGCACATCACATCTTGGCACAACTTATCCAAACTACTGAGAAACAATGATGAAGAGAAAAATCTAAAAAATACCCAGAAAATAAACACAAAGGACATAGCAGGACCAACTAATATGAATTATGGCTGACTTCTCAACAGAAAAATGATGCCAAAAGATAATATAACAACATCTTTAATGTACCAAAAAAAAACCACCTCACAATACAAAATTTTATATCCAGTGAAAATTACCTTAAAATAGTAAAATAAAGACACTTTTGAATAAATGAAAGCTGAGATAGCACCAACTCAGAAGACCTGCACTATAAGAAAAATTAAAGGAGATTCTTCAGGCAGAACAAATATTGGACATGGAAACATGGTCTACAGAAAAGAATGAAGAGCTCTGGCAATGGTAAATGTGGATTAGTAGTAAAAGTATTTTTTTTTTAAAGATTTTATTTATTTATTTGATAGACAGAAATCACAAGTAGGCAGAGAGGCAAAGAGAGAGGAGGAAGCAGGCTGTCCGCAGAGCAGAGAGCCCTATGCGGGGCTCGATCCCACGACCCTGGGATCATGACCTGAGCCAAAGGCAGCAGCTTTAACCCACTGAGCCACCCAGGTGCCCCCAGTAGTAAAAGTATTTTATCCTCATGTTAAAATTTCTTTAAAAAATAATTGTCCAAAGCAAAATAATAATTCATTGTGGTATTTATAACATGTAGATGTGAAATGAATGACAGTAACATCATAACCTCATGGGGGTGGTAAAATGGAATCATACCATTGTAAGTTTCATACCTTTCACCAAAAGTGGTACGATACTAATTCTAAGCAGACTGTGATAAGTAGTTAACACTGTGTATTGTAGTGCCTAGACAATTTTCTCAAAAACTTAAAATAGATATGCAGTTTAAAGAAAGGCATTTAAAAAGACGTTTAAAATACTCAACACAAAAGAGGGTAGGACAGGAAGGAAAATAGAAAATAGCAAGATGGTATACTTAAATCTAAACACTTGTAATTATATTGAATTAAAATTAACTGGACACTCCAGTTAAAATGCAGGTTGAATTTTTTTTAAGTCTGAGATTGTCAGACTCTATAGAAAGCAAGACCTACTTATATTCTGTCTATAAGAGAAACACTTTATAGTTATTATGACACACATTTAAAAAGATACAATACACAAAGCATACAATACACAAAGTACCAGAGTAGATTACAGAACAAAGGAAGTATTAGAAGACATAGGAAATACTCATGATGTTAAAATTCAGCAGGAAGACACAATTCTAAATGTTTATGTACAAAATAACTGAGTTTCAAATATATGAAGCAAAAGATGACAACCAAAAAAGGAAATAGACAAATGTAGTAATTCACAGACTAAGTAGTATGAAAAATCCATAAGGATACAGAATATATGAACCTATCCAACAACTTGACTTGATGTTTTTTGAACCTATATTCAACAACAAATTAGAATGCATATTCTTGGGATGCCTCGGTGGGTCAGTCACTTAAGCATCTGCCTTCAGTTCAGGTCACAATCCCAAAGTCCTGGGATTGAGTTCAGCATTGGGCTCCTTGCTAAGTGGGCAGTCTGCTTCATCCTCTACCTGCTGCTCCCCCTGCTTGTGCTCTCTCTCTCTCTGACAAAACAAACAAACAAAAACACATTCTTTTCAGGATATTCACTAAACAGATTATATGCTGGTCCATAAAATAAAGCACAATACACTTTAAAAGAGTGAACTATGACACCAAAATAATTAAATTACAACTCGGTAACATTCAAATGTCAACAAAGTTCCCAACTATTTGCATATTAAGCAGTATTTCTCTAAGTCTCATGGGTCAAAGAAGAAATCATAAGAGAATTCAGGAAATATTTTGAATTGAATTTTATCAAAATATGTGGGGTGATTATAATCAGTTGTATTAAATAAATTGCCATTGAGTCCATATTGATACAATTAAGTACATAAGTAAATAAATAAACCCAACTAATAAATGTAAAAGGAAGGAATGAGAAAATCACAATTTGGCAGATATTATAGTCATAGTGGAGTAAGACAAGAATAATTAATGGATGCTATAACTATAAAAGTTTCCTGAGGTACAGGGTATTTACATTGTCTCAGAATATTTCCCCACAAAATATGTATTGTTTACAAAGGGAACTTTACAGTGGAAGGCTGGTAGATACCATGTTAATTAAGTAATCAAAATGCCATCATCAGTAATGGAACAAATCAAAATAATTTGCTACCTTATATACTACAATAAGAACACATTAGCCATTCTGTGATATTCCTGCAAAAAAAAAAGGGCATAACTGGCATCTAATTCTGAGGAAACATCAGTTGAACCCAAATTGAGGGACATTATAAAAACTAACCTATACTATCCAAAAAAAAAAAAAAAAAAAAAAGCCAAGTTCATGTGAATGAAAGGAAGACTAAAAAACTAATGTATACTAAAGGAGTCTTAAAGAGACATAACTAAATTTGTCAAGAAATTGACCTTTTGATATGAAGAACATTACCGGAACAATTGGTGCAATTTCAGTGATTCAAGCTGGAATGTTCAGTTTTAACCTTATGATTTTGATGATTTAATTGTGGTTACATAGGAGAATGTCCTAATTAGTAGAAAATAAACACTAAAGCATTGAGGAGTGTGTTGGCAACTTCCTGTCAAATAATTCAGAAGGAAAAATCTTTGTCCTATATTTGAAACTTCTCTGTGACTCTGAAATTGCTTAAAAATTTTTTAAGGAAAAAAATTTTCACTGCTGTCACAGCTCTAGACTCTTTATTGTCCATGTTTTTCTAGGTGGAAGCTGTGTGGTTTGGGAGTCTGTTTCTGTTGGGTCACAAAAATGCTGCTTTTAATATTGTGTCCTTGTGATCTTATTCTGCTTTTGAAAATTCAGGTAACCTCTCCAACCTAATTCTTACTGTGGCATGAAACTACTCATTTGCCACCCAAGATTGCTTCTCTGGCCCCATGTTGGATAGCATGAAGATGAGTATGCCTTCTGAAGATTCTCATGTTGGCATCCCTAATTACCTTGGCCATTGGCACGGGACCAGTTGGAATGTCAAATGTGTGCCATTTGATAATGCTATAAAAAGACCTATAGCTGCTGCTCTCCAGCCATCTGTGCCTTCCCTTGGCATGACACTATTGGGTAGTTTGTCTTTCATTGGCATGATTTCTGTAGTGTGGCTTACATCTGCCACTCCTAGGCACTTGCTTGGTGATCAAGTTGACATAAAAATTGCTTCTTTGGCACTGTTTTTATATAGAGGAGTTTTATACCTGCTAACTTCTGAAATAAGAATTACCATTTATTACATACAATGTAATTGTAATTTTAAATATTCTGATAATAGACATTTCTGGCTTCTACTGACTCAGACTTATCCATTTGGACTTCCATTTTCAGTTTTCCCAGTCAGAAGTCTTTGCTCTAAATAATTAACTTTTAAATGAAATGTACCTCTTCTGTTTTAAGACACTGGATGAGTACATACATCAACCTCTCCCTCCTGTGCCAAATCTCTAGAAATGATGGAACATGTGTGTGTGTGTGTGTGTGTGTTGTGTGTGTGTGTATTTAAAATTTATAACTGGAATTCAAAACAAGAATGCATGGTGGACCAGAAGCTGTGAGGAATCCACTGAAAGCTGTAAAGAGACAAAATGAGGTTGAAAAAGAAAGCAGAAACCTGAATGTCAAGAGAAGAATACTGCTCCCAGAGTTGGAACAAGCACCAGAAATTCTCCATGCCCTATGGAGGGAGATACTAGGAATTAGAAAAATGTACCTGGGCAAGCAAGGGTGAATAATCAGGGTACAGGAGGGTGCATGAGAGGAGAAAAGTCAAAATAAATACTAATTACTCTAGGTCTTGTTAGAAAAGTAAGTTGATATGTGTATGTTAAAAATTTAGGACTATACACAAGAAAAATAGGAATAGATAGTGTTATGGACTAAATTGTGTCCCCATGCCTTCCAAAAGCCATATATTGAAGCTCTAACCCTCATTGTGACTGTATTTGGAGATAGGCTGTTAAAGTGGATCCCTAATAGAATATGAAGCTGTCTTTATAAAAGAGTTACCAAGGATGCATGTGCACAGAGGAAAGGCCATGAGAATTTACAACAAGAAGGTGACTATCTGCAAGCCAACAAGAGAGGCCTCAGGAGAAACCAAACCTGTCAACAGCTTCGTCTTGGACTTTTAGCCTCCAGAATTATGAGAAGATAGATTTCTGTTGTTGCAAGCACACAGCCCATGGTATTTTGTTATGGCAGCACTATCAGACTAACAAACAGCATAACCTTGGAACCAGTAAATAGGAAAAATACAAGAAAGAAAGCTTAACATATTATTAAAAAGCAAATAGGAAATAATCATAAGGAAATCACTATAGTGAATAGAAAACATAAGCTGTCAAGAATGTTTAGTCAGTAACTATAATGTGAATGAATTAAGTTCACCTATTGAAAATCAGAGACCATAAATTGGATTTTTAAAATATCCTGATATATATGTATTGCATATAAAAAAACTCTCCAAACTCAAAATTACATGGGAAAGTTCAAATAGAAAAAGATATACAAATAAATGCTGCCAAAACCAAGTATCTGACAAGATATATGTACACAAAAAAATTAGAGAAGGAAAATTGAGGTACTTTAAAAATAGGTCCTGATATTTGATATTTGGTTTGATATTTTTCTCTTCAAAAGTTGGTGCCTTATCCTCTCATCCCCTTGAATGTGAGCAGGACTTGGTAACTCACTTCAGTTACAGCTTCTGAAACTAGGTAATATAATGTGTTGTGGCTTCCTTTTTGATCCCTTTGTCTCTGAACAGTTGTTCTGCAGGAAGCTAGTTGCCATGTCATTAGGACATTCAAGCAGCCTTATTGAGGGGTCTGTGCAGTGGTGTACCAATGTATCTTGTGAAAAGCCTCCAGCCAAAAACATGTAAGTGAGCCATTAGAAGGGAGCCTGGGTGGCTCAGTGGGTTAAGCCTCTGCCTTCGGCTCAGGTCATGATCCCAGGGTCCTGGGATCGAGCCCTGCATTGGGCTCTCTGCTTAGCAGGGAGCCTTCTTCCTCCTCTCTCCCTACCTGCCTCTCTGCCTACTTGTGATCTCTCTCTGTCAAATAAATAAATAAAATCTTTTAAAAAAAGAAAAAAAGTAAGTCCTTCATCCCCAGACTTTCAGATGACTGCAGCCCTTGCCAGCATCTTGACTGCAACCTCATGACAGACCCTGAGTCAGAATCACCCAGTTAAGTTCTCCTATATTCCTGACCTTCAGAAATTGTGAGATAATCACTGTTTATTGTTTTAACCTGCCAGTTTTGGGGGGTAGTTTGTTATGCAGTGATAGACAACTAATACAAAAAGACCCTTCATAATTACATAGTTGACAGTAGAATCCATCAAGTAGATATAGCACTATTTATTTCACTACCGAGCTCCAAATGTTTTTTTTTTTTTTAAAGAAAATCTTCAAGGAAAAATTGAAAAATCCACAAAATGCAGGATTTTAACACACACTTCTCAGAAAACTATATACTAAGAAGGAAATAAACAGTGACAGTCTTGAGGGTTTCAATAACAATCAGAAAACTTGAGCTGCTGAAGATACATTTAATAAACAGAATACACATTATTATGTGTATTATGACACAATCAATCAGAAATGATATCAAAGCCACCAAAGATATCTCAACAAATGGAAAAGATTGCTATCATAGAGACTATATTCAGTGACTTCCATTCAATAAAGGTAAAAACAAACCACAAAAAGATTGCCCTGTAAAATTATAACATGTTACTCAAAATTTGACAGCAGACATTTCTTTAAGTTGAAGTATAATTAACATACAGTGTTAGTAGTTTCAGGTGTACAATATAACGATTCAACAATTCTGTGCATTACTCTGTGCTCAATCATGATTAGTGCACTCTTAATCCCCTTTATCTATTCCACCCTCTCTTCTCCGGCCCCCAGTAACCACCAGTTTGTTTTCTATAGTTAAGAGTTTGTTTTTTGCTCTCTTTGTGCCGTGTGTTTGTTCATTTGTTTTGTTTTTTAGACTTCACATGAGTGAAATCATATAGTATTTGTCTTTCTCTGTTATTTCATTTAACATTATACCCTCTAGCTATATCCATGTTGCCACAAATGGCAAGATTTCATTTTTTATGGCTCATACTCCATTATATTTATATATATATATGATTCATATATATAAATATATATATATTATATGTATCATATATATGCTGTATATAAAAATAAACTCACCTTCTTTATCCATTTATCTATGGATTCACACTTGGGTTGCTCCCATATCTTGGCTATTAAAAGAAATGCAATAAACATAGGGGTGCGTGTATCTTTTTAATTAGTGTTTTCATTTTCTTTGGGTAAATACCTGGTAGTAGAATTACTGGTTCATATGGTAATTCTTTTTCAATTTTTTGAGGACCCTCCATACTGTTTTCCATTGTGGCTACACCAATTTGCACTCTAACCAACAGCGCACAAGGGTTCCTTTTTCTCTACATTCTCACCAACTCCTGTTATTTCTTATTTTTGATTCTACTTTTCTGACAGAGGTAAGATAATATTTCATTATAGTCCAGATTTGTATTTTCTTGAGGGTGAGGGATGTTGAGCATCTTTTCATGTGCCTGTTGGCCCATCTGTGTGCTGTCTTTGGGAAATGTCTATTCAGGTCTTCTGCCCATTTTTAATTGGATTATTTGTTTTGGGGGGATTGTATAAGTTCTTTATATATTTTGAATATTAAACTCTTGTCATATGTATCCTTTGAGGATATTTTCTCTTATTCACCAGGGTTGCCCTTTCATTCTGTTGATGATTTCAAGCTTCAGCAGAAGCTTTCATTTTGGTGTAGACCCAAAGTTTAATTTTGCTTTTTTCCTCTTGCCTGAGGAGGAATATCTAGAAAAAATGTTTCTATGGCTGATGTTCTGGAATTTTTATGGTTTCAGGTCTAACATTTAGGTCTTTACTCCACTTTGAGTTTATTTTTGTGTATGGTGTTACAAAGTGGTTCAGTTTCATTCTTTTGCATATACCTACCTGTCCAGTTCTCCCAGCACCACTGTTGAAAAGACTTTTTCCTATTGTGTAGTCTCATGTTCTTAGTCGTAGCAAATTGACCATAAAAGTGTAAGTTTAGTTCTAGGCTCTCTCTTCTTTCCATGGATCTATGTATCTTTTTTTTTGTACCAGTACTATACTGTTTTGATTAAAACAGCTTTGTAGTAGCTGAAATCTTGAAATCCTGAAATCCTGAAATCTTGAAATCTTGAAATCTGGGATTAGTACCTCCAGCTTTGTTCTTCTTTCTCAAAATTTCTTTGGCTATTCAGGGTCTTTTTTGGTTCCATACAAATGCAAATTTTAGGATTATTTGTTGTAGTTCTGTGAAGAGTGTTGTTAGTATTTGGATAGGGATTGCCTTAAATTTGGAGATTGCTTTAGGTAGTATGGACATTTTAACAATATTGGTTCTTCCACTCCATGATCTTTCCACTTGTTTGTGTCATCTTTGGTTTCTTTCATCAGTGTTTTCTAATTTTCAGAGTACAGGTCTTTCACATCCTTGGTTAAGTTTATTCCTAGGCATTTTATTCCTTTTGGTGCAAGTATAAATGAGATTGCTTTCTTAATTTTTCCTTCTACTACTTCATTATTAGTAAGTATATAGACATGCAACAGATTATTATATTTTAATTCTGTATCATGTGATTTTACTGAATTCACTTATCATTTCTAGTAGTTTTTTGGTAGAGTCTTTAGGGTTTTCTGTATATAGTATCACGTCATCTGCAGATACTGCAAGTTTTTACTCCTTCCTTACCAATTTGGATGCCTTTAATTCCTTTTTCTCATCTGACTGCTATGGCTAGGACTTCCAGTACTATGTTGAAAAAGTGATGAGAGTGGACATCCTTAACTTGTTCCTGATCTTAGGAGAAAAGCTCTTAGATTTTTACCATTGAATATGATGTTAGCTATGGGTTTTTCATATATGGCCATTGTTATATTGAGGCATGTTCCCTCTAAACCTACTTTGTTGAAGGTTTGGGTTTTTTTTTACCATGAATAAATATTGTACCTCATCAAATGCTACATCTACATCTACTAAAATCATATGGTTTATATCCTTTCTCTTGATGTGATATATCATGTTGATGATTTATGAATATTGAACCACCCTTGCAGCTCAGGAATAAATCTCACTTGATTATGGTGAATGATTTTTTAAAATGTATTTTTGGATTTGAGTTGGTGCTATTTTTTTGAGGATTTTTGCATCTATGTTCATCAGAGATATTGGCCTGTACTTTTTTCTTTGTTTTGTAGTGTCTCTCTCTGATATTGGTATTGGGATAATGCTGGTCTCATAGAATGAATTTGGAAGCTTTCTTTCCTCTTCTATTTTTTTTTTTTTTTGAAGAATTTGAGAAGAATAGGTAATAACTCTTCTTTAAATGTTTGGTTAAATTCACCTGTGAAGTCATCTGATCCTGGACTTTTGTTTGTTGAGAGTTTTTGATTACTGATTCAATTACTAGTAACTAGTCTGTTCAAATTTTTTGTTTCTTCCTGATTCAGTTTTGGGAGGCTGTATGTTTTGAGGAATTTATCCATTTTTTCTAGGTTTTTAATTTGTTGGCACATGATTTTTCATAATATTATTTTATAACCCTTTGATTTCTGTGGTGTCAGTTTTTACTTCTCCATTTCTGGTTTTACTTGAATCCTCTCTTTTTTCTTGATGAGTCTGGTTTATAAGTTTTGTTTATCTTTTCAGAGAACCAGCAACTGGTTTCACTAATCAGTCCTATTATTTTTTTAGTCTCTATTTCATTTACTTCTTTTCAAATATTTATTATATCCTTCCTTCTACTTGCTTTGGGCTTTAACAGTATGCTTCTTAATAACTATTGAGCTAAAGGTGGAAAGCATAAACTTTTAAATTTAATGGCAATAAAAATATCATCTATCAAATTTTGGCTTGCAGCCAAAGCATTAATGCTCAGAAGAAATTTGTAGTCTTAAACCCATTAATTTTTAAAAATATTCAAAGTAAATCATATGTGATTTTAATCCAAGAGGGTAGGAAAGATAAATAAATCATAGGATGTAGAAGAATAAAATTAAAGAAGATAAAAGAAATGAAAATTTAAAAAGTAAAAATTCTTTAAGATTTTTTTTTTTAATTTGTCAGAGAGAGAGCGAGCACAGGCAGACAGAGTGGCAGGCAGAGGCAGAGGGAGAAGCAGGCTCCCTGGCGAGCAAGGAGCCCGATGTAGGACTCGATCCCAGGACGCTGGGATCATGACCTGAGCCGAAGGCAGCTGCTTAACCAACTGAGCCACCCAGGCGTCCCTAAAAAGTAGAAATTCTTATAAAAATCAAAGCCATTTTCTAGAAAAGACATGTATGACAGGATGTAGAAGAATGAAATTAAAGAAGATGAAAGAATTATGTAGAAGAATGAAATTAAAGAAGATGAAAGAATTTAAATGAAAATTTAAAAAGTAGAAATTCTTATTAAAATCAAAGCCATTTTCTAGAAAAGACCTCTATGACAGTAGTTTGGAAAATACGATCAAGATGCACAGAAGAAGAAAATAAAAGCAAAATTAGAATTGAAAGGACAAAACTACAGAGAAAGGAAACTTGTTTATAAGTAGGAAGATACTGTTAGTATTATTTTGAATTTGTTTTTATTGATTAAAAAGCAGAGAATAAAATAATATATAACCATATACCAGTAACATAGCTTCAACAGTTAATCCATTATCAAATACTTTTCATTTATATCTCCAACTACCTTATATCCTGTTTGTGATTATTATGAGGCATATTATTTTACTTTAAATTCTTCAGTATGTGTCTCTAAAATATGAGTTCTTTTTCAATTTTTTAAAAGATTTTCTTTATTTGAGAGAGAGAGAGTGAGAGAGACCCTGAGAGGGGAGAAGGTCAGAGGGAGAAGCTGACTCCCCACAGAGCTGGTAGCCTGATGCAAGACTCAGTCCTGGGACTCCAGGACCATGACCTGAGCTGAAGGCAGCTGCCTAACCAACTGAGCCACCCAGGGCGTCCTCTTTTTTAATTTTTATAGAAATATAACTATGACAGTATTATTATATCCAAAAAGAATCCCCCTTAGTTTCTTAATATCATCAAATAACTCAACTGATATTCACATTTCCCTGTTACCTCCTCAAGTGTTTATTTTAAATATCCAAAAAGGTACTTGGATCTCAGGACACAAACAGGGTCCAACATTACATTTAGTTTGTGTGTCTCAGATGTCTATTTTATTATTATTATTTTTTAATAAAATTTTTAAAATTTATTTGACAGGCAGAGATCACAAGTAGGCAGAGAAGCAGGCAGAGAGAGGGAGGGTGGGGAAGCAGGCTCCCCGCTGAGCAGAGAGCCCGATACGGGGCTCAATCCCAGGACCCTGGGACATGACCTGAGCAGAAAGCAGAGGCTTTAACCCACTGAGCCACCCAGCGCCCCTCAGATGTCTATTTTAATATGAGGTCCAACTACCTCTCTATTCCCCACATGTTTTGCAATTTCTTTTTTGAATAAACTGAGCCATTTTCCCTGAAGAGTTTCTCAATTTTTGAATTGTGCCAGTTGTATTATCTTTGGAGTGCTTAACATGTTCCTCTGTATCCTGTATTTCCAGTAGACCAGTAGTTCATTTATCTGTGTGTATGCATACAAAGAAAAAAGAAAAAAAAATATTGTCTACTTATTTTTTTGTTTTTTTGTGTTTTTTTGACAAAGATGACAACATATTGTTGTGTATCAACTGACAAATAATGTTAGGTTTTCTTTTTTTGTATGATTTAAGGTTGATCAGTGGTTTCAGGATTTATTGATCTAATCTGATCATTATAAATTTCCCCTAAGCTTTCTGCCTATATAGCTTGAATCATTGCTATTACATCCATTATCTCATTAGTGCTCCAAAATGGTGATATTCTATTATTCCTTCTTCATTTGTTAGCTGGAATTCTTAAAATCATTTTCCTCCTTGCTATTGGGGATATTATGAGGTACAGTTCTTATAGGAAAGAAAAGGCAAATGGTGGGTTTTTTATCTGTATTTTGCACATTTCAAAAAAGTCATTTCCCTAGCATTCTCTAAGGGCTACTAATTGTGTTTTTTGTACATTATTAGTAATACATTAACTTAAAAATAACTCATATGCTTAAATCCATTTAAAAATGTTATTTTTAAATATATAATATTGAGCAATTTATATACAATCATATTCACCAATTTTAAATTTACAATTTGATTAGTTTTGACAAATCCATATAGTCACATAATCACCACCATATAGAACATTTATTTAAGGAACATTTCTGGGGAGGAGTCAAGATGGTGAAGGAGTAGCAGGCTGAGATGACATCAGGTAGCAGGAGATCAGCTAGATAGTTTATCAAACCATTCTGAATACCTATAAATCCAACAGGAGAGTGAAGAGAAGAAGAGCAGCAATTCTAGAAACAGAAAATCAAAAACTTTCCAAAAGGTAGGACCTGCAGAGAAGTGAATCCAAAGCTACGGGAAGATAGACCGCAGGGGGAGGATTTGGCTCCCAACAAGCGGCAGAGCGATGGAGCACAAAATCAGAACTTTTAAAAGTCAGCTCCACTGAGGCACATCGCTCCACAGGCTAAGCAGGGGTGGAGCCCTTGCAGGGACAGCATGGTCTCAGGTCCTGCGGGTTCACAGAAGGATCAGGGGTGTCTGAGTGTTGCAGAGCTCGCAGGTATTAGAGCAGGAAAGCCGGCCGGCTACAGAGACAGAGCCAAGGAGTGAGTTCTCAGCTCAGGGTTACCTTAAACTGTGATCCATGGCAGAGTGGGGCCACTGCTCTATGACCAGGAACCCCACATGTGGCAGATCCGGGAGACCCCCATGAAAGAGTGACATGGATCTGCTGGGTTTGGAGACTCCAGGAGGGGCTGTGTGCCAGAAACAGAGATGCTCAGTCACAGTCCAGGTAAGCATGGAGCGCAGCCAGAGGCCAGGGAGATAGGAGTGATTGAGCACTTTTCTCCGAGGGCACACTGAGGAGTGGGGACATGAGCTCTCAGCTCCTCCAGGCCAGAGATTTGAAGGCTGCCATTTTCATTCCCATCCTCCAGAGCTCTATGAAAAACATTCAGGGAACAAAAGCTCCCGAGAGTGAACCTAAACAGGTTATTTAGCTGGGCCCCTGGCAAGGGTGGAGCTATTCCGCCTCGGGCAAAGACACTTGAGAATCCCTGCAACAGGCACCTCTCCCAGAAGATCAGCAAGAATATCCAGCCAAGACCAAGCTCACTGATCAAGGAGAACAGCAGAATTCCAGAGGAAGAGAAAGCAAAGCATGGAATTCATGGCTTTCTCCCCTTGATTCTTTAGTCTTGCAAAGTTAAATTCTTTTAATTTTATTTTTTTCTTACTCTACTTTTTTAAAACTTTTTCCTCTTTTAATTTTTTTTAACTAGTTTATCTTAGCAATACCTTTTTTTTTTTAACAATACCTTTCTTTTAAAAAAAATCTTTTTGAACCTTCCTTATTATAGTCATATTTTATCCTTCATTGAATCTAACTTTATTTTTTGTATACACATAGGGTTTTTTCTTCTAAAAAACTTTGGGATACAGCTTCTCCCAATACATCAACATATACCCTAAATCTAGTACAGGGCTTTGTTCTAGTCTCTAGCCTGAGCAAATTCTTTCCACTTTATATTTCCCAACCAACTTACCTACTACTTTCATAGAATTTTTTAAATTTTTTCATCTTTATAGTCATATTACATCCCTTCATCGTGTTTAACCTATTTGTGTGTGTGTGTGTGTGTGTGTGTGTGTGTGTATGTATATATATATACATACACACACATGTGTTTTTCTTTCTTTAAAATTCTGGGAGGTAGTTTCTTCTAAGAGACTAAACTACTCCCCAAATTAAGTGGGTGGCTCTGTTCTATTCACCAGTCTAATATTTATATTTTCTTCTCCTTTTTAAAAAATTTTATTTCAACTTCTTTTTACCCCCTTTCTTCTCCCCACGATTTGGGGTCTCTTCTGATTTGGTTAATGCACATTTTTCTGGGGTCTTTGCCACCCTTTTAGTATTTTATTCTCTCCTTCATATATTCTTACCTGGATAAAATGACAAGGCAGAAAAACTCACCACGCAAAACAACAAAACAAAAAACAAAAACAAACAAAAAAACAACAACAAGAGCCAGTACTGAAGGCAAGGGACCTAATCAATATGGACATTGGTAATACGTCAGATCTAGAGTTCAGAATGATGATTCTCAAGGTGCTAGCTGGGCTTGAAAAAGGCATGGAAGATATTAGAGAAACCCTGTCAGGAGAAATAAAAGCCCTTTCTGGAGAAATAAAAGAACTAAAGTCTAACAAGCTGTAATTAAGAAAGCTATTAATGAGGTGCAATAAAAAATGGAAGCTCTGGGGGAGGAGTCAAGATGGCGGAGAAGTAGCAGGCTGAGACGACATCAGGCAGCAGGAGATCAGCTAGATAGCCTATCAAACCATTCCGAACACCTACGAATCCAACAGGAGATTGAAGAGAAGAAAAACAACAATTCTAGAAACAGAAAATCGACCACTTTCTAAAAGGTAGGACCAGCGGAGAAGTGAATCCAACACAACGGGAAGATAGACCCCAGGGGGAGGGGCCGGCTCCCAGCAAGTGGCGGAGCACAAAATCAGGACTTTTAAAAGTCTGCTCCAGGGAGGGACATCGCTCCAGAGGCTAAACTGGGGTGAAGACCTTGCGGGGACAGCGTGGACTCAGGTCCCACAGGGTCACAGAAGGATCGGGGGTATCTGAGTGTCGCAGAGCTCACAGGTATTAGAGCGGGGAAACCGGCTGCGGAGACAGAGCCGAGGTTTCCTAGTGGTCTGTGACACCGGCCGGTGCTCTGTGACACGGGCCGGTGCTCTGTGCGAGGGGTCCCCACAAGATCCGGGGAGACTCCGACCCGGGAGAGCTCAGGGATCTACGGGGTTCGGAGACTCCAGGTGGGACTCTGCCAGAGACAGAGATGCTTGGTCACAGGCTGGGTGAGCTCGGAGCACTCCCAGAAGCCAGTGAGACGGGCCTGATTACGCACGATTTTCTCCGGGCGTGGTCTCCGAGCGCGAACGGAGGCTGGGGAGACGGGAGTGATTAAACGCTTTTCTCTGAAGGTGCACTGAAGACCGGGGCCCCTAGTTCTCGGCTCCTCTGAACCGGAGATTGGGAGGCCGCCATTTTCATTCCCGTCCTCCGGAACTCTACGGAAAGCTTTCAGGGAACAAAAGCTCCCGAAAGCGAACCTGAGAGGATTACTTAGCCCGGCCCTTAGCCCGGCACCTAAGGGCGGTGCAATTCCGCCTGGGGCAAAGACACTTGAGAATTACTACAACAGGCCCCTCCCCCAGAAGATCAACAAGAAATCCAGCCAAGACCAAGTTCACTTAACAAGGAGAACAGCGGATTCTTATCTGGACAAAATGACAAGGTGGAAAAACCACAAAAAAAAGAACAGGAGGCAGGACCGAAGGCTAGGGACCTAGTCAATACAGACATTGGTAATATGTCAGATCTGGAATTCAGGACGACGATTCTCAAGGTTCTAGCCGGGTTCAAAAAAGGCATGGAAGATATTAGAGAAACCCTGTCAGGAGAAATAAAAGCCCTTTCTGGAGAAATAAAAGAACTAAAATCTAATCAAGTTGAAATTTAAAAAGCTATTAATGAGGTGCAATAAAAAATGGAGGCTCTTACTGCTAGGATAAATGAGGCAGAAGAAAAAATTAGTGATATAGAAGACCAAATGACAGAGAATAAAGAAGCTGAGCAAAAGAGAGACAAACAACTACTGGACCACGAGGGGAGAATTCGAGAGATAAGTGATACCATAAGACGAAGCAACAACAGAATAATAAGGAGTCCAGAAGAAGAAGAAAGAGAAATAGGAGCAGAAGGTATACTGGAGAGGATTATTGTAGAGAATTTCCCTAATATAGCAAGGGGAACAAGCATCAAAATCCAGGAGGTGCAGAGAACACCCCTCAAAATCAATAGGAATCGGTCCACACCCCGCCATCTAATAGTAAAATTTACAAGTCTTAGCGACAAAGAGAAAATCCTGAAAGCAGGATGGGAAGTCTGTAACATACAATGGTAAAAATATTAGATTGGCAGCAGACTTATCCACAGAGATCTGGCAGGCCAGAAAGAACTGGCATGATATATTCAGAGCACTAAACGAGAAAAACATGCAGCCAAGAATACTTTATCCAGCTAGGTTATCATTGAAAATAGAAGGAGAGATAAAAAGCTTCCAGGACAAACAAAAACTGAAAGAATTTGTAAACACCAAACCAGCTCTACAGGAAATATTGAAAGGGGTCCTCTAAGCAAAGAGAGGCCCTAAAAGTATTATCAGAAAGGAACAGAGACAATATACAGTAACAGTCACCTTACAGGCAATACAATGGCACTAAATTCTTATCTCTCAATAGTTACCCTGAACGTAAATGGGCTAAATGCCCCAATCAAAAGACACAGGGTTTCAGAATGGATAAAAA
>ML107261.1:24746-55716 GCA_003697995.1 Taxidea taxus jeffersonii
AAATCTTACCATTTGCGACAACATGGATGGAACTAGAGCGTATTATGCTTAGCGAAATAAGTCAATCGGAGAAAGACAACTATCACATGATCTCCCTGATATGAGGAAGTGGAGATGCAACGGGGGTGGGGGTTAAGGTGGTAGGAAAAGAAAAAATGAAACAAGATGGGATCGGGAGGGAGACAAACCAAAAGAGACTCTTAATGTCATAACAAACTGAGGGGGGTGGGGGGGAGAGGGGTTGGGAGAGGGTGGTGAGGTTACATTATATGTTTAAATTAAAAAAGCTTAAAAAAAATGGAAGCTCTTACTGCAGGGATAAATGAGGCAGAAGAAAGAATTAGTGATATAGAAGACTAAATGACAGAGAATAAAGAAGCTGAGCAAAGAGAGACAACTACTGGACCATGAGGGAAGAATTCGAGAGATAAGTGATACCATAAGATGAAACAACATTAGAATAATTGGGATTCCAGAAGAAGAAGAAAGAGAGAAGGGGCAGATCATATGTTGGAGAGAATTATTGTAGAGAATTTCCATAATATGGCAAAATCAGTAAGAACAGGTCCATACCCTGTCATCTAACAGTAAAACTTACAAGTCTTACTGACAAAGAGAAAATCCTGAAAGCAGCTGGGAACAAGAAGTCTATAACATACAATGGTAAAAATATTTGGTTGGCAGCAGACTTATCCACAGAGACCTGGCAGACCAGAAAGAACTGGCATTATATATTCAGAGCACTAAATGAGAAAAACATGCAGCCGAGAATACTATATTCAGCTGGGCTATCATTGAAAATAGGAGAGATAAAAAGCTTCCAGGACAAACAAAACCTAAAAGATTTTGTAAACACCAAACCAGCTCTACAGGAAATATTGAAAGGTGCCCTCTAAGCAAAGAGAGAGCCTAAAAGTAGTAGACTAGAAAGGAAGAGAGACAATATACAGTAAAAGTCAACTTACAGGCAATACAATGGTACTAAATTCATATCTCTCAATAGTTACCCTGAATGTAAGTGGGCTAAATGCCCCACTCAAAAGACACAGGGTATCAGAATGGATGATAAAAAAAAAACAAAACCCTGTATCCTTGGGTTAAATACCCACTAGTGCAATTGTAGAGTCTTAGGTCTTATTTTTAATTACTTTTTTTAAAAGATTTTTATTTATTTATTTATTTGACAGTAGGCAGAGAGGCAGGCTGAGAAAAAGAGAGGAGGAAGCAGGCTCCCTGCTGAGCAGAGAGCCTAATGCTAGGCTCAATCCCAGGACCCTAGGATCATGACCTGAGCCGAAGGCAGAGGCTTTAACCCACTGAGCCACTCAGGCACCCCTTATTTTTAATTTCTTAAGGAATCTCCACACTGTTCTCCAAAGTAGCTGTACCAGTTTGCATTCCCACCAACAGTGGAAGAGTCCCCTTTCTCCACATCCTCTCCAACACACGTTGTTTACTGTCCTGTTAATTTTGGCCATTCTAACTGGTGGTAAGGTGGTATATGTCAATGTCATTTTGATTTGAAGCTCCATGATGGCTAGTGCTGATTAACATTTTTTCATTTGTCTGTTAGCCATTTGTATGTCTTCAATGGAGAAGTGTCTGTTCATGTCTTCTGCCTATTTCTTGACATGATTATCTGTTTTGTGTATGTTGAGTTTGAGGAGTCCTTTACAGATCTTGGCTATCAGCCCTTTGTCTATATTGTTTGGCTATCAGCCCTTTGTCTATATTGTCCTTTGCAAATATCTTCTCCCATTCCGTGGGTTGCCTCTTTGTTTTGTTGACTGTTTCCTTTGCTGTGCAGAAGTTTTTCATCTTTAAGAAGTCCCAAAAATACATTTTCGCTTTGTTTCCTTTGCATTTGGAGACATATCTTGAAAGAAGTTGCTGTGGCCAATGTTGAAGAGGTTACTTGCTGTGTTCTCCTCTAGGATTTTGATAGATTCCTGCCTCAAGTTGAGGTCTGTTATCCATTTCGAGTTTATCTTTCTGTATGGTGTAAGAGAATGGTTGAGTTTCATTCTTCTACACATAGCTCCCCAATATTCCCAGCACCATTTATTGAAGAGACTGTCTTTTTTCCACTGTATATTTTTTCCTGCTTTGTCAAAGATTATTTGACTATAGAGTTTTGAGGGTCCATATCTGGGCTCTCTACTCTGTTCTACTGGTCTATGTGTCTGTTTTTATGCCAGTACCAGGCTGTCTTGGTGATCACAGCTTTGTAGTAAAGCTTGAAATCAGGCAATGTGATGCCCCCAGTTTTGTTTTCTTTTTTCAACATTTCCTTAGAAATTCGGGGTCTCTTCTGATTCCATACAAATTTTAGGATTGTTTGTTCCAGATTTTTGAAAAATGCTGGTGGAATTTTGATCAGAATGGCATTGAAAGTACTGATTGCTCTAGGCAGTATAGACAGTTTAACAATGTTTATTTTTCTGATCCATGAGCATAGAATTGTCTTCCATCTTTTTGTGTCTTCACAATTTCTTTCATGAGTGTTCTATAGTTCCTCAAATAAGATCCTTTACCTCTTTGGTTACATTTATTCCCAGGTATCTTATGGTTCTTGGTGCTATAGTAAATGGAATTCTCTAATTTCCCTCTCTGTATTTTCATTGTTAGTGTATAAGAAAGCAACTGATTTCTGTACATTGACTTTGTATCCTGCCACATTACTGAATTGCTGTATGAGTTCTAGTAGTTTGGGGGTGGAGTCTTTTGGGTTTTCCATATAAAGTATCATGTCATCTGTGAAGAGAGAGAGTTTGACTTCTTCATTGCCAATTTGAATACCTTTTATTTTTCTTTGTTGTCTGATTGCTGTTACTAGGACTTCTAGTACTATGTTGAACAAGAGTTGTGGGAATGGGCATCCTTGTCGTGTTCCTGATCTCAAAGGGAAAGCTGTCAGCTTTTTCCCATTAAGGATGATATACGCTGTGGGTTTTTCATAGGTAGATTTGATGAAGTTGAGGAATGTTCCCTCTATCCCTAGACTTTCAGTCATTTTAATCAGGAACAGAGGCTGTATCTTGTCAAATGCATTTTCTGCATCAGTTGACAGGACCATGTGGTTCTTCTCTATTCAGATGTAGTGAAAAGAAGGGCCATCTGTACCCCAATGTTCATAGCAACAATGGCCACAGTCGCCAAACTGTGGAAAGAACCAAGATTCCCTTCAATGGACGAATGGATAAGGAAGATGTGGTCCATATACACTATGGAGTATTATGCCTCCATCAGAAAGTATGACTACCCAATTTTTGTATCAACATGGACTGGACTGGAAGAGATTATACTGAGTGAAATAAGTTAAGCAGAGAGTGTCAATTATTGTATGGTTTTGCTTATTTGTGGAGCATAAGAAATAACACAGAAGGGGACGCCTGGGTGGCTCAGTTGGTTAAGCAGCTGCCTTCAGCTCAGGTCATGATCCCAGCGTCCTGGGATCGAGTCCCACATCGGGCTCCTTGCTCGGCAGGGAGCCTGCTTCTCCCTCTGCCTCTGCCTGCCACTCTGTCTGCCTGTGCTTGTTTGCTCTCTCTCCCTCTCTCTCTGACAAATAAATAAATAAAATCTTTAAAAAAAAAGAAATAACACAGAGGACATGGGGAGATGGAGAGGAGAAGGGAGATGGGGGAAAGTGGAGGGGAGGTTGAACCATGAGGGACTATTGATTCTGAAAACCAATCTGACGGTTTTGGAGGGGAGTGGGGTGGGAGGTTGGGTGAGCCTAGTGGGGGGTATTATGGAAGGCACATATTCCATGGAGCACTGGGTGTGGTACATAATGAATTCTGGAACACTGAAAAGAAATTTTAAAAATAAATAAAAAATTAAAAACAAAAAACAAAAACCATCAATATGCTGTCTACAAGAAACTCATCTTAAACTCAAAGACACCTCCAGAGTTAAAGTGAGAGGGTGGAAAACAATTTACCATGCTAATGGACATCAGAAGAAAGATGGGGTGGCAATCCTTATATCAGATCAATTAGATTTTAAGCCAAAGACTATAATAAGAGGTGAGGAAGGACATATATTACTCAAAGGGTCTGTCCAATAAGAAGATCTAACAATTTTAAATATATATGCCACTAACATGGGAGCAACCAACTATATAAACCAATCAATAACAAAATCAAAGAAATACATCGACAATAATACAATAATACTAGGGGACTTTAAAATCCCCCTCACTGAAATGGACAGACCATTCAAGCAAAAGAAAAACAAGGAAATAAAGGCGTTAAATGATACTCTGAATCAGATGGACATCACAGATATATTCAAAACATTCCATCCCAAAGATACAGAATACACATTCTTTAGTGCACATGGGACATTCTCCAGAATAGATCACATCCTGGGTCACCAATCATGTCTCAACCAGTAGCAAAGGATTAGGATCATTCCCTGCCTATTTTCAGACCACAATGCTCTGAAGCTAGAACTCAATCACAAGAGGAAAGTTGAAAAGAACTCAAATACATGGAGGCTAAAGAGCATCCTTCTAAAGAGTGAATGGATCGACCAGAAAATTAAAGAAGAATTGAAAAAATTGATGGAAACAAACGATAATGAAAACACAATGGTTCAAAATCTGTGGGACAAGCAAAGGTAGTCCTGAGAGGAAAATATATAGTGATACAAGCCTTTCTCAAGAAACAACAAAGATCTCAAATACACAACCTAAGCTAAAGGAGCTGGAGAAAGAACCACAAAGAAAACCTAAACCCAGCAGGAGAAGAGAAATAATAAAGATCAGAGCAGAAATCAATGAAATGGAAAGAAACACACACACACACACACACAAAACAATAAAACAAATCAATGAAACTAAGAGCTGGTTCTTGAAAGAGTAAGATTGATAAACCCCTGGCAAGACTTATCAAAAATGAAAAGATAAAGGACCCAAATAAAATCATGAATGAAAGAGGAGAGATCATGACCAACACCAAAGAAATACAATTATAAGAACATACTATGAGCAACTCTATGCCAACAAATTTAACAATCTGGAAGAAATGGATGCATTCCTAGAGACATATAAACTATCACAACTGAACCAGGAAGATATAGAAAACCTGAACAGACCCATAACCAGTAAGGAGATTGAAGCAGTCATCAAAAATCTCCCAACAGGGGCGCCTGGGTGATTCAGTGGGTTAAAGCCTCTGCCTTCAGCTCAGGTCATGATCCCAGGGTCCTGGGATCGAGCCCCGCCTCAGGCTCTCTGCTCAGCGGGGAGCCTGCTTCCTCCTCTCTCTCTGCCTGCTTGTGATCTCTGTCAAATAAATAAATAAAATCTTTTTTAAAAAAATCTCCCAACAAACAAGAGCCCATGGTCAGACAGCTTCCCAGGGGTGTTCTACCAAGCATTTAAAGAAAAATTAATACTTATTCTCCTGAAGCTGTTCCAAAAATTAGAAGTGGAAGGAAAACTTCCAACTCATTTTATGAGGCCAGCATTACGTTGATCCCACAACCAGACAAAGATCCCATCAAAAAAGAGAATTACAGACCAATATCCTTGATGAATACAGATGTGAAAATTCTCACCAAAATAGTAGCCAATAGGAGCCAACAGTACATTAAAAAGATTATGCACCACAGCCAAGTGGGATTTATTCCAGGGCTGCAAGATTGGTTCAATATCCGCAAATCAACGTGATACAATACATTAATAAAAGAAAGAACAAGAACCACATGATACTCTCAATAGATGCTGAAAAAGCATTTGACAAAGTACAGCATCCTTTCCTGATCAAAACTATTCAAAATGTAGGGATAGAAGGTACATACCTCAATATCATCAAAGCCATCTGTGAAAAACCCACAGCAAATATTCTCAATGGAGAAAAACTGAGAGCTTTTCCACTAAGGTCAGGAACACGGCAGGGATGTCCATTATCACCACTGCTATTCAACATAGTATTAGAAGTCCTAGCCTCAGAATTGAGACAACAAAAAGAAATTAAAGGCATCCAAATTGGCAAAGAAGTCAAACTATCACTCTTTGCAGATGGTATGATACTTTATGTGGAAAACTCAAAAGACTCCACTTCAGATCTGCTAGAACTTGTACAGGAATTCAGTAAAGTGTCAGGATACAGTATCAATTCATAGAATTCAGTTGTATTTCTATGCCCCAACAAGACAGAAGAAAGAAAAATTAAGGAGTCAGTCCCATTTACAATTGCACCCAAAACCATAAGATACCTAGGAATAAACCTAATCAAAGAGGCAAAGAATCTGTACTCAGAAAACTATAAAGTACTCATGAAAGAAATAGAGGAAGACACAAAGAAATGGAAGAATTTTCCATGCTCATGGATTGGAAGAACAAATAATGTAAAAATGTCTATGCAACCTAAAGCAAGCTACATGTTTAATGCAATTCCTATCAAAATCCCATCCATTTTTTTCAAAGACATGGAACAAATAATACTAAAATTTATATGGAACCAGAAAAGACCTCGAATAGCCAGATAATGTTGAAAAAGAAAGCAAACGTTTGTGGTATCACAATTCCAGACTTCAAGCTCTATTGCAAAGCTGTCATCATCAAGACAGTATGGTACTGGCACAAAAACAGACACATAGATCAATGGAACAGAATAGAAAGCCCAGAAATAGCCCTCCACTCTATGGTTAACTAATCTTCGACAAAGCAGGAAAGAATATCCAGTGGAAAAAACACAGTCTCTTCAACAAATTTTGTGGGGAAAACTGGACAGCCACATGCAGAAAAATGAAACTGGATCATTTCCTTATACCACACATGAAAATAGACTCAAAGTGAATGAAGGACCTCAGTGTGAGAGAGGAATCCATCAGAATCCTTGAGGAGAACACAGGCAGCAACCTCTTCGACCTCAGCTGCAGCAACTTCTTCCTAGAAACATCAACAAAGGCAAGGGAAGCAAGGGCAAAAATGAACTATTGGGACTTCATCAATATCAAAAACTTTTGCACAGCAAAGGAAACAGTTAACAAAACCCAAAGACAGCTGACAGAATGGGAGAAGATATTTGCAAATGGCATATCAGATAAAGGGCTAGTATCCAAAATCTATAAAGAGCTTAGCAAACTCAACACCCAAAGAACAAATAATCCAATCAAGAAATGGGCAGAGGACATGAACAGACATTTCTGCAAAGAAGACATCCAGATGGCCAAGAGACACATGAAAAAGTGCTCCACATCACTCAGCATCAGGAAATACAAATCAAAACCACAATGAGATACCACCTCACACCAGTCAGAATGGCTAAAATGAACAAGTCAGGAAATGACAGATGCTGGCGAGGATGCGAAGAAAGGGGAACCCTCCTACACTGTTTGTAGGAATGCAAGCTGGTGCAACCACTCTGGAAAACAGCATGGAGGTTCCTCAAAAAGTTGAAAATATAGCTACCCTACGACCTAGCAATTGCACTACTGGGTATTTACCCTAAAGATACAAATGTCGGGACCCAAAGGGGCACGTGCACCCGAATATTTATAGGAGCAATGTCCACAATAGCCAAACTATGGAAAGAACCTAGATGTCCATCAACAGATGAACAGATAAAGAAGATGTGGTATATATATACAATGGAATACTATGCAGCCATCCAAAGAAATGAAATCTTGCCATTTGCGATGACATGGATGGAACTAGAGGGTATTATGCTTAGCGAAATAAGTCAATCAGAGAAAGACAATTATCATCTGATCTCCCTGGTATGAGGACGTTGAGAGGCAACATGGGGGGTTGGGGGTAGGAAAGGAATAAATGAAACAAGATGGGATTGGGAGGGAGACAAACCATAAGGGACTCTTAATCTCACAAAACAAACTGAGGGTTTCCAGGGGGTTGGGGGTAGGGAGAGGGTGGTTGGGTTATGGACATTGGGGAAGATATGTGCTATGGTGAGTGCTGTGAAGTTTGTAAACCTGGCGATTCACAGACCTGTACCCCTGGGGCTAATAATACATTATATGTTAATTAAAAAAATAAAAATTTTTAAAAAGAAAAAAAACCCCACTGGAACAATGTAAAAAATACTCCAGAAACTAATGTTCCATGAATACAAGGGAACTCCATTTGTGGTTGTTGTTTAACAAATTTGTGGGGCAAGGACAGATTGTAGAGGAGGTGGGACTGAGAAACTGGCTTATTATATTTGTGGAAAAATAAAGCTTACCTGGGAATTAAGTAAAAAAATAAAATATAAAATATATATTAAAACAAGAACATTTCCACCACCCCAGGAAGTTCTTTTTAGTCACCCTCCTTCCCAAGCCCAGGAATCTACCAGTGTGCTTCTCACAACTACAGATAACATTGTCATGAATTTAATTTAATTATAATTACATAGTGTATACTATTTTGTAACTGGGATTTATTGGATAAGTTGTGCACTTTGAGTCAGATCTAAGAAAGCTTTACATTACAACCCAATGGTGCAATTAATTTCTTATGTTTTTTCTTCAAAAAACTTTTAATTTTTGTTTCTATATGTACATATATGTATGACATATGCCCTGTCAGTTTTTGAATGTGAAACCAGTTATGGGTTGAGGTTTTGTTCTGTTTTCCATATGTTTGTACAATTGCTTCAAAACTATTCTTTCTCCACCGAATTGATTTTGCACCTTTTTGAAAATCAGTTGGGCATATCTCTTTGTGTCTATTTCTGAAATCTCTATTCTGTTCCATTGACTTATATGCCAATACCAGTAGTTTTCAACAGGATGATTTTATTCCCTTTTTCCCACCCCCAGGGACATTTGGGCAATATCTTGAGATAATTTGATTGTGACAACATTGACATCTAGTGGGTACAGTCTAGGAAAACTATTAAACATCCTACAGTACATGGGACAAGTCCTAACAACAAGAAACTATCTGCCTCAAAATGTCAATAATCCTAAGATCTAGATATGCTGCTTAATACTACTGCCAGTATCACACTTTTTTGTTGTTATTGTTTATTATATATCTTGAAATCAAGCAGTGTAATTCTCTCTCTTTTTTTTAATTACTTTAGCTAGGGGTGCCTGGGTGGCTCAGTGGGTTGAGCCTCTGCCTTCGGCTCAGGTCATGAGCTCAGGGTCCTGGGATTGAGCCCCCCATTGGGCTCTCTGCACAGCGGGGAGCCTGCTTCCCCCTCCCTCTCTCTGTCTGCCTCTCTGCCTACTTGTGATCTCTGTCTGTCAAATAAATAAAATTTAAAAAAATAATAATAAATTATTTTAGCTAGTCTAGGTCCTTTGCATTTTCATATAAATTTTAGGCTCATTTTATTAGTTTCTTTAAAAATTCTGTTGGGATTTGATTGAGGTCACATTATATCTGTAAATCAGCTGAGGAACAGTTGACATTTTTACAATAGAGTTCCCAGGCATCTGGATAGCTCATTTGGTTAAGTGTCCAACTTGATTTCAGCTGATGTCATGATCTCAGGGTCATGAGATTGAGCCCCATGTTGGGCTCCACACTGGGTGTGGAACCTGCTTAAGATTCTTTCCCTCTTCCCCAACCCATTCTCATCCTTTCCCTCCATCTCCTCTTTCAAAAAATAACAAAACAAAACAGTTCATGGATATGGCATATTTTCAACTTATTCAAGTTCATAATTTCTCTCAGTTTATAGATATATATAGATAGATACTATTGTATGTATACATATAAACACACACTATATTATGTGCATATTTGTCTGTAGTTTTTTTTAAGATTTTATTTATTTATTTAACAGAGAGAGAGAGAGAGAGAGATATCACAAGTAGGCAGAGAGGCAGGCAGAGAGAGGGGGAAGCAGGCTCCCCACCAAGCAGAGAGCACAATCGGGTGACCACTTTTTGTGCAGGAGCCCAGTAAGAGGCAGAACTGAGGGAGACTCCCCCTCCCTGCCCTATGAGGAGTGGCACGGGAGTGTTCCATAGGAGTCGGTAAAGATTGGAGACTCAAAATGGAGTCACCTGCCTGTGATAAAAACTCAATCACATGCTGGGTGAACACAGAGTGTGGATTAAACTAGGGAGACCAGAATGATGGACTGCTTTTCTGTGAGAGCTTATGGAGGAGTGGGGGGCACAAATTTTCAGCCCTGGGCCTGGATATTGGGGTACAGCCCTTTTCATCATTGAAAGTGGTACAAAAAGCTTTCAGGGAACAAAAACCACAAAGAGCAATCTGGAGCTCCTGGCCCAGGCTCCTGGAGCCTGGCCCCCTGGCAAGGGGGTATAATTGCACTGGGGCAAAGACACTTAAAAATTAGTGCAGGCGTTCCCCCCCACCAGAAGACGAGTAGGAACATCTGGCTAATACCAAGTTTACCAATCACAGAACTGCAAAACTCCAGTGCTAGGGGAAAATAGTATAGAATTCAGGGTATTTCTCATGATTCCTTAGTCTTTCAGTTTAAATTTTCCCCCTTTTTATTCTTTTCAACCAGTCTCTTATTTTATCAACTTTTTAAGAGTCTTTTTAAATTTTCATACACACACATGCACACACACACACACACACACACACTCCATATTCTTTGTTTTGGCCTCCTCCCATTTTATTTGATTTTATTTTTTATATTTATAAGTCTTTCTTTACAATTTTGGGATCTGGTTTCTTCTAGCAAACAGACTAAAATATACCTAGGACCTAGTGTATGATTCTGTTCTGTCCAGTTGTTTGATTATATTCCCTCTTTTTTTCTGTTATTGGTTTCTAAACTCCTCATATTTGTTTAGCATATATTTTGCTGGGGCCATGGTTGATATCTTTGCTTTTTGCTCCCTCATTCATGTATTCTTCTCTGGACAAAATCACAGGATGGAAAAACTCATCCCAGAAAAAAAAAGAACAAAAGGAAGTACTAATTTCCAGAGACGTAGTCAATATAGATATAAGTAAGATGTCAGAGCTAGAATTGAGAATGATGATTATAATGATACTAGCTGGACTTGAAATAACCATAAAAGACCCTAGAGAATCCCTTTCTAGAGAAATAAAAGAACTAAAAATCTAATTAGGTTAAAACAAAAAAGGGTATACTGAGATGCAACCAAAATGGAGGCGCTATCTGCTAGGATAAATGAGGCAGAAGAGAAAATCAGTGATATAGAAGATAAAATGATGGAGAATAAAGAAAAGGAGAAAAAGATAAACAACTATTGGAGCACAAGAGGAGGATTTGAGAGATCAGTGATACTATAAAGCAAAACAAAGTTAGAATAATTGGGGGTCCCAGAAGAAGAGGAAAGAGGGGGACAGAAGGTATATTTGAGCAAATTATAGCTGAAAACTTCCTTAATCTGGGGGCAGGAATAGGCATTCAGGTCCAGGAGATATAGAGAACCCCCCTCAAAATCAATAAAAATAGGTCAACACCTTGACATATGATAGTGAAGCCTGCAAATTTCAGAGACAAAGTCCTGAAAACAGCTCTGGACAAGAGGGCCTTAAGTACAGAGTTAAAAACATAAGGCAGGCAGCAGACCTATCCATACATAGAGACCTGGCAGGTCAGAAAGCACTGGCATGATATATTCAGGGTGCTAAATGAGAAAATATGAGGCCAAGAATACTATATCCAGCAAGGCTGTCATTCAGAATAGAAAGAGATAAAGAGCTTCCAGGACAAACAAATGAAAATTATTTGTGATAACTAAACCAAACCTGCAAGAAATAGTAAAGGGGATGCTTTAAGTGAAGAGAGAGCCCAAAAGTAACATAGATCAGAAAGGAACAGAGATAATAGACAGAAGCAGAGACTCTACAGGTAATACTATGGCAATAAATCCCTATCTTTCAATAGTTAATCTGAGTGTAAATGGGCTAAATGCATGAATCAAGAGATGCAGGGTATGAAACTGGATAAAAAAGCAAGACCTATTGACATACTGTCTGCAAGAAACTCAATTTGGACCAAAAGACACCTCTAGTTGAAAGTGAGGGGGTGGAAAACCATTTAACATAGTAATGGTCATCAAAAGAAAGCAAGCCTTATATCACACAAAATAGATATTAAACCAAAGACTGAAATAAGAGATGAAAAATGTCACTATACCATAATTAAAGGGTCTCTCCAACAAGAAAATCTAAATATTGTAAAAGTGTATGCCCTAACATAGGAGCAGCCAATTGTATGAACCAATTAATAACAACATTAAAGGAACACATTGATAATAATACAATAATAGCAGGGGACTTTAACACCCCACTCACTGCACTGGACAGATAATCTAAGCAAAAATCAACAATGAAACAAGAGCTAGAATGACACACCAGACCAGATGGACTTCACAGATATATTCAGAGCACTCCAACCTAAAGCAACAGAATAGACATTCTTCTCGAGTGCACATGGAACATTCTCCAAAATAGATCACATACTGGGTCACAAATCAGGTCTCAATTGGTACCAAAAGACTGAGATCATTCCCTGCATATTTTCAGACTACAGTGCTTTGAAACTAGAACTCAATCACATGAGGAAATTTGGAAAGAACTCAAATACATGGAGGGTAAAGAGCATCCCACTAATGAATGAATCACCAGAAAATTAAAGAATGAAAAAAAATTCATGGAAACAAATGAAAATGAAAACACAACTGTTCAAAACCTTTGGGATGCATCAAAGGGGGTCCTAAGAGGGAAGTACATAGCAATACAAGCCTTTTTCAAGAAACAAGAAAGGTCTCAAATACACAACCTAACCTTATACCTAAAGGAGCTGGAGAAAGAACAGCAAATAAAGCCTAAACCCACCCAGCAAAGGAAGAGAATTAATAAAGATTAAAGCAGAAATCAGTGAAATCAAAAGCAAAAGAACAGTAGAACAGATCAGCAAAACTAGAAGCTGGTTCCTTGAAAGAATTGATAAGATCAATAAACCCCTAGCCAGACTTATCAAAAAGAAAAGAGAAAGGACCCAAATTAATAAAATCACGACCAAAAGAGGAGAGATCACAACCAACATCAAAGAAATGCAAACAATTTTAAGAACATATTATGAGCAACTATAATAGCTAACAAATTAGGCAATCTGGAAGAAAGGGATGCATTATAGAGACATATAAACTACCAAAACTGAAACAGGAAGGAACAGAAAACTGAACAGACCCATAACCAGAAAGGAAGCTGAAGCAGTAATCAAAAATCTCCAACAGAATCCGGGGCTCCCTAGGGGAATTCTACCAGACATTTCAAAAAGAATCAATACCTATTCTTCTGAGGCTGTTTCAAAATATAGAAATGGAAGGCAAACTTCCAAACTTTTTCTATGAGGTCAGCATTACCTTGATCCCCAAACCAGACAGAGACCCCATCAGAAAGGAGAATTACAGACTAATATCCCTGAGGAACATGGATGCAAAACTTCTCACCAAGATACTAGCCAATAGGATCCTACAGTACAGTAAAAGGATTATGTACCACAACCAAGGAGGGTTGCAAATGGCCAACAGACACATGAAAAAGTGTTCAACATCAGTGAACTTCAGGGAAATACAAATGAAAGCCATAATGAGATACCACTCTACACCTGTCAGAATGGATAAAATTAACAAGTCATGAAACAACAAATGTTGGCAAGGATGCAGAGAGAGGGCAAGCACATGTCAAATAAATAAAATTTTATTTATTTATCAAAACTATTTGGAGGGGCGCCTGGGTGGCTCCATGGGTTAAAGCTTCTGCCTTTGGCTCAGGTCATGATCCCAGGGTCCTGGGATCAAGCCCCGCATCAGGCTCTCTGCTTGGCGGGGAGCCTGTTTCCCTTCCTCTCTCTCTGTCTGCCTCTCTGTCTACTTGTGATCTCTGTCAAATAAATAAATAAAATCTTAAAAAAAAAAAACACCCTACTTGGAGATATCACTGATACCAGGCTTGGGGCACCTTATCATACAAGAAGGCAAGGAAGAGATCAGTGCTTGGGGTCATCTTAATAGTACTCAGTAATCAACTTAAAGGAATTTCCATGACTAAAGATGAGTGCAAAAATATCGCACCAATATTGAACACTTTTTCATGTGTCTGTTGGCCATGTGTCTTTTTCATGTGTCTGTTGGGTATGTCTTCTTTGGAGAAATGTCTGTTCATATCTTCTGCCCATTTCTTGACTGGATCCTTTGTTCTTTGGGTGTTGAGTTTGATAAGTACTTTATAGATTATAGATACTGTCCCTTTATCTGATCAGACATTTGCAAATATCTTCTCCCATTCTGTCACTTGTCTTTTGGTTTTGTCAACTGTTTCCTTCTCTATGAAGCTTTTTATTTTAATATTGGTATTTTGACCTGGGCTCCTGCACAAAGAGTGGTCACCCAATTGTGCTGCAGTTCTTATGGCTTATGGCAATACCATGCTACAAGCCCACTCCTGGTCCCACTCTAACACTTGGGACCTCTGCCATACTCAGGAGCCCTGTTCTTTCTGTGACCCTGGGATCCTAAGACCACATGCCTCACCTAGGATTCTGCCCCCTTTGCCACCTTGGCACCTTTTAGGCAGGGACATCCCCCACTAGAGCAGACTTCTAAAATTTCTGATTTTGCACTCTGCGGCTGTATCACTTTCCAGTACCCAGTTTACAGAGACTCCCTCCCTGCTGTGGTTTATCTTCCCATATGAATCGCCTTGGATTCACTTCTCTGCACCCACTACCTTGGGAAAACTGTTTGCGTTTCTGTTTATAGAATTGCAGTAATTATTTTCTTAGCTCTCCAGTTGAGTTTTCAGGTGTTCAGAATGATTTAATATCTAATTAGCTAAATTCCAGGGACCACACGAAACTAGAGTCCCTACTCCTCTGCCACCTTACAATGGTGAGACTGAGTATGACTATTTTAACAAAACTTTTTTACAAAAACTGGTTGTAGGTTGGATGTGGTTCACAGGCTTCACTGACCTCTGTTATACATTTATAGAAAATAGTTTTAGAATATTTCTACAAATATTATTTCTACTAGTAGAATAATGAAAACATTTTAAGATTTCATTACAGTTCCTTTGTTTTTTAGAGATATGCCACAAGAGGTAAAATGTCTGTATTTTAAACTGACTTGCAAAATACTTTTTTTATGTAGTAATGCCACCAAATTGATGTAATAACTTATTAATTTAATTTTGATTGTGATATTTGAGGAATAATTCTTAGTTTTTATCTTAAAATTATATAAAAATGATTCTAAGTCAGATCTTAAAAAATGGTACATTCAGTGAAGTCTAACTTGAATCTCTGTTTTCTTCACATTTGTTCCTATCCTTCCTCTTTAGGTTGTCATTATGGTTTGTCCATCTTTTATAGAAAAAATATATATAACTAAATATGCATGTATGTTCAAATAAATCCGTTTTAATATTTAAGTGGCACACTAAATACATTGTTTGCCAACTTGATTTTTTTTCCTGAGGTGATTCCATAGCAGTATATAAAAAGATCAGAAGTTTTTTTTTTTAATTATGATAATTATATGGGCATACCTTGGGGATAATATAGGTTCAGATCCAGACCACTACAATGTAGTGAATCAAATGATTTTTTTGGTTTCCCAGTGTATTTAGAACTTAGATTTATACCTTATTGTTGTCTATTAGGTATAATACAACAGTATCATAGCTAAAAATATAATATACATACCTTCATTTAGAAATATTTTACAGCTGAAAATTGCTATATATCTTCTGAGCTTTCAGTGAGTTGTAATCTTTTTGCTGGTGAATGATGTTGCCTTGATGTTAATGGCAGCTGACTGATCAAGGTGGTGGCTGCTGAAAGTTAGAGTGGCTTTTGCAGTTTTTTAAAAGAAGACAGTACAGTTTTCTGCATCAGTGGGCTCTTCCTTTCATCAACAATTTCTCTGTAGTATGTAATGCTGTTTGGTAACATTTTACCCATAGTAGAACTCCTTTCAAAATTGGAGTTACTCCCCTCGAACCTTGCTGCTGCTTTATTGACTAAGTTCATGTAATATTCTAAATTCTTCATTATATTCAATGGTTTTCATAGCATCTTTACCAGGAGTAGAATTCATCTCAAGAAACTACTTTTTTTGCTCATCCGTTAGAAGCAACTCTTATTGATTCAAGTTTTGTCATGATATTGCAGCAATTCAGTCACATCTTCAGGCTCCACTTCTAATTCTAGTACTTTTGTTATTTTTCACCAAATCTGCAGTTGCTTCCTCCACTAAAATTTTGAATCTCTCAGAGTCATCAGTGAGGGTTGGTATCAGCTTCAAATTCCTATTTGATTTGGTATTTTGACCTTTTTCCATGAATCATGAATGTTCTTAATGTCATTTAGAATGGTGAGTGCATTCTAGAAGGTTTTCAATTTATTTAGCCTGGATCCATCAGGGGAATCACTGTATATCGCAGCTCTAGCTTTATGAAATGTACTTATTTAGTAAGAAAACTTGAAAGATGAAATTGCTCCTTGTTCCATGGGCTACAGAATGGCTGTTGTGTTAGCAGGCATGAAAACAACACGAATCTCATTGTCCATCTCCATCAGAGCTCTTGGGTGACCAGGTGCCTTGTCAATGAGCAGTAATATTTTGAAGGGAATCTTTTCTTGGAGCAGTAGGTCTCAAAAGTAGGCTTAAAATATTCAATAAACCATGCTATAAACAAATTGCTTTTTTAGAAATTTAAATTCAGTTAATTAACATATAATATATTATTAGTTTCAGAGGTAGAGGTCACTGATTCATCAGTCTTATATAATGCCCAGTGCTCATTACATCACATGCCTTTTTTCCAGGCTTTGTTGTTCCATTTCTAGAGCCCAGGCAGAGTAGATTCAGCATAATTCTCAGGCACCTAGGATTTTCAGAATAACAAATGAGCATTGGCTTCAACTTAGAGTTACCAGCTGCATTATCCCCTAACAAGACATCAGCCTGTCCTTTGAAGCTTGAAGCCCCGTATTGACTTCTTTCTAGTAGTGAAAGTCATAAATGGTATCTGCTTCCAACAGAAGGCTGTTTAAACAACACTGAAAATCTGTTGTTTAGTATAGCCATTTAGCATAGCCATTAATGATCTTAGATCTTCTGGATAACTTACTGCAGCTTCTACATCAGTACCTGCTGCTTCATCTTGAAATCTTATGATATGAAGATGGCTTCTTAAACCTTACAAAAAAACTCTGCTAGCTTCAAACTTTTCTTCTGCAGCTTCCTGACCTCTCTGAGCCTTCACAGAACTGAAGAGAGTTAGGGCTTTGCTCTGGATTATGATTTGGCTTAAGGGTAGTTCTGGCTGGTTTTATCTTCTATCCAGACACTAAAAGTTTCTTTACATTAGCAATAAGGCTGTTTAATTCTCTTGTTATTCATCGGTTCACTGGAGTAGCACTTTCATTTCCTTTAAGAACTTTTCTTTTGCATTTATAGCTTGACTTTTTGGTGCAGAAGCCTAGCTATCAGCCAGCCTTCCCTGGCTTTTGATGTGCCTTCCACACTTAGTTTAATCATTTCTAGCCTTTGATTGAAAGTGAGAGAAATGAAGCTTTTCCTTTTACTTGAACCTCTTAGAGGTCACTGTAGGTTTTTTTTTTTCAAGATTTTATTTATTTATTTGTTAGAGAGAGAGAGAGCACAGGCAGACAGAGTGGCAGGCAGAGGCAGAGGGAGAAGCAGGCTCCCTGCTGAGCAAGGAGCCCGATGTGGGACTCGATCCCAGGATGCTGGGATCATGACCTGAGCTGAAGGCAGCTGCTTAACCAACTGAGCCACCCAGGCGTCCCTCACTGTAGGATTATTAACTGGCCTAATTTCAATATTGTTTTGTCTCAGAGAATAGGGAGACCCAAGGAGATGGAGAGAGACCAGGAACTGCTCAGTCAGTGGAGCAGTCAGAACACACATTTATCAGTTAAGTTCACCATCTTGTATGGGCATGATTCATGGTGCCCCAAAACAATCATAATAGAAACATCAAAGATCACTGATCAGAGATCACCATAAGAAATTCAGTAATAATGAAAAGTTTGAAATACCATGAGAATCACTAAACTATGAGAGTGGTGCAAAGTAGGCAAATGCTGTTCAATAAACAGTGCCAATATATTTGCTTGATGCAAGGTTACTACAAAACCTTCCATCTGTTAAAAAAAAAAAGTGCAGCATTTATGATGTGCAATAATGTGAAATGTAATAATATAAGGTATTCCTATATATACATTAGTGCAAATAAGCACAAAAACATGAATAATTCTCTACAAAAATATAAATCTCTAAGAATAACACGCTAAACAAATGAATTCAAATAGTCCAGTAGTCACAAAGAAAAAATTCATACAGGTCAAAAATATAACTCTTGAAATGAAGCAGTAGGTTTTATTTATGAGTTCTATGAAACCACAAAAACAATTTCCAGTAACTTTTTCTAACATAAAAATATGTGCCCTGTAACTAAATCCATTTGGAAATAAATAAACATAGTTTCTACATATTTTCATCATTTAACAATGATTATTGTTCTGATTTATAAAAGATGATTTATATAGACATTAAGATCTGATTACTAAAATATATGTATCTTTATACCATTTGATATATTATTTGCTTCCTTATCTTAAAGGTTAATTCTCCTTAAATCTATAAATATAGAACTTCACATTAACACATTATCAGAAAAAGTATTTTATTCATGATTCTTAAAACTTATCAGTTTTGTCTGATCTGAAATGTTATTATAAAATAATAGATAACAGAAATAAATAACAGAAAGAGAATTAGGTCAACATTTTACTTTCTTTAATTGAACTAGAGCAACATGAACTTGAACATTCTGAAAGCAATGTTCAACAAGGCTTAAACTTGAAAAGCTATAATTAGAATTTAAATTTAGGTTATCAGTTGATTTGAACTAAGGTAAATGTTACCGTGGGGAGCACTAGAGCATTGTAATCTTAAATCTGCATAAGCTGTTGCCTATCTTGGTATTTCTATATTTCATACAAAGCTATCAATCCCTAAAAACATTACAAAAATTAGGAAAGGTTATAACAACAATATGTTGTGAAAGTTAATTGTCAATGACTGACCCAAAAATGTATGATTTAAAGAGAAAAGTCTAGTTAAGATTTTTTTTAGTTTTAATATCTTGTTATAAATTTACATATTCATTCCAGTAGTACATTCATGTCATATGAAAGGTGGTAAGAATGCAGTAACAGCAAGTTTTTTGTTTTTTATCCTAGATGACACAGAGAGAATGTGTGTAAATATTTAAACCTGGATCATGTCCAAATACTATCAGTGCTTGTCATCTTTTTTTCAGTGGAAGCCAATTTCACTTAATAGTGCTAAATGATGATACTAATCTAAGTCAGTTTGGCAAATGGTAAATTATAAAATTTTACTGAGAATGAGAAAAACTAAGTGGTTTATTCCTCTGAGTATGTTTTTGAAAACTTCCTTCTGGATCAGTAATACTTTAATAATAAAGCCATCTAGCAACAAGGTAACCCTGGTTGTGTGGCAGTAAAGGTTAGGACTTATCAATATGACACTTTTCTGATCTATTGCTATCTGTGCTGTCCATTTAGACTTGTTATATATCATCTTAATCTTAAACAATAAATTTCCAAAACAGATCAACAAAACAAAAAGGGACTATACAACTTGCAATGCCTCCTTGTGTCTTGTACCTCCCACACACAATTGTAAACTCAGCATGTGGTAACACAGTCCACTAGTATGTGAGAACTTTGATGGTTGTGCATCGTCCATGTTTTATAGAGCTGGAAGCTTATATAATTTGAGAAAATACTTCTTAAGAAAAAGTTTAAAATTTCAAGTACAAAATTAGGCACTGGAAAGGCTGTGTATAAATAAGAGGCAATGAAGACTAAGCTTCAGTGATTTTTATGGTAAATTCACCTCTGCATCTGGCACATAGTAAATAGTCCAAAATTATTTATGGAATTATTTTTTATCAATAGTAATTGAATTTGAGATGCCTGAGTGGCATATGCCTTCAGCTCAGATCATGATTCCAGAGTCCTGAAATGGAGTCCCACATTGGGCTCCCTGCTGAGCAGGTGCCTGCCTCCCTCCACCTGCTGCTCCCTCTGCTTGTGCTCTCTTTGACAAATAAGTAAAAAATCTTTTTAAAAAATAGTAATTGAATTTGAATTCAAGATGAGTGGAAGGGCATGTCAATCCTGGTAGTGGCCTCTTGAAATGTCTTAATGTATGACTTAAGAGTACATTGGCCTGAGTTAGTCTCAACCTCCTCATATGGAGGTTTACTCCATATCCTTTATTCATGCATGTACTGGCCTAGTCAGGTACAAGACATGAAAATGAAATTTAAAGCCAAGTGGCTTTTCTTTTCTTGACTCATTTAGAATATGACCATTTCCCAGAGGTATGTGAACACACTTAGTTGTAAATATCCAACATTTAAATTAAATTCCAACACTAAAACTATCCAAAAGTTAAAAAATAACTGAAGCTAGAGGATAGTCAATTGGCAAGAGCTATAGATACTAGATATATTGTGCATCAAACCCTAAAGAGTCTTGCATCACACCCTAAAGATTCATGAGCTATGTCAAACTGAGGAGCATGGAGTTAAAGGGATATAGTCTCTACTACATTTTGCTAAAGACTACATTCAGTTATATGAATAGCAAGGAGACTCACAAGTGTATCAGCAAGTAAATAGACCATAAACAGAAAGATTAAGGAACAAAAATCTTCATGGTACAGATATAATAACAACTTAAGAACTGCTGAGGCTTACTCTCTTCAAATTAATGACTCCAATTCTTTATAACAATTTAAAAAAGGAGAAATCATAGAATCAAGGAAAAATGAGACAGAATATGTGGGAGGAGGCAAGATGGCAGAAGAGTAGGGGACCTCGTTTCATCTGGTCCCTTGAAGTTAACTGGATATCTGTCAAACCATTCTGAACACTGACAAATTCAGCCTGAAATGTACAAAAATGTATTTGGAACTCTACAAGTAGAAAAGTGATTGCTTTTTTTGCAAGGTAGGAGGTGCAGAGTCATGAATCTGCAGTGAGATATCAAAAGATAAACAGAGTGAGGAAGGAGCCTCCGTAAGCTGGCTACTGGAAAGTGGTATAACCCCAGAGCACAAAACGGGAACCCTTAGAAATCTGCTCCAGTGGGAGACATCTCTTTCTGAAAGGGGATGAAAAAGGCAGAATTCTAAGTAGGTCATTGTGGTCTCAGGATCCCAGGAGACACAGAATGAATGGGGGTGCCTGAACCGGTACATTGACCCAAGCAGCAGAACAAGGAAACTGGTTATAGTCAGTGAGCTGAGGAGGGGACTTGCAGCTCAGGTCACTATAAACCTTGAGCTGGGCTGGTTGGGTGACCAATTTCTGCCTGAGCACCCTAAAAAGGACTGGAATGCACGGGCCATTTAGCATTCCCCTGGAGGAGTGAAACAGCTGCTCTCATGGCCTGGCAAAGCTCTCAGAGTAGTGGCAGCCCCTGGAAAGGACATTAGGGCAACACCCAGTGGGTGTTCGGAGCAACAGACCAGGATATGTGCATAAGTCTGCAACTGCTCACATTCTGAAGGCAAACAAAGGGCAGTGACACTTGGGAGTCGAGGAAGATTACAGTGGGCATGCATGGCAAGAGTCTGTGGAGTTTGACATAAACAAATATGAAGACTCTCTCAGAAGGCTTAATGAAGATTGGGGGATCTCGATCTTTTGGCTCTGGGCCACTTAGGAAAGAAATTGAGGAAAACACAAAGAAATGAAAAAACATTCCGTGCTTATGGATTGGAAGAATAAACATTATGAAAACATCTATGCTGCCCAGAGCAATCTACAAATTCAGTGCAATCCCTATCAAAATATCATCAACTTTTTTCACAGAGCTGGAACAAACAATCCTAAAATTTGTACGGAACCTGAAAAGACCCAGAATAGCCAAAGGAAAGTTGAAAAAGAGGGGGGCAAAAGGCTGTTGACATCACAATACCTGACTTCAAGCTCTGTTACAAAGCAGTGATCATCAGGACAGTATGGTATTGGCACAAAACCAGAAACATAGGTCAGTGGAACAGAACAGAGAACCCAGAAATGGACCCTCAACTCTATGGTCAGCTAATCTTGGACAAATCAGGAAAGAATATCCAATGGAAAAAAAGGTCATCTTGTCAATAAATGGTGTTGGGAAAATTGGAGAGCCACATGCAGAAGAAGGAAACTGGACCAATTTCTTACACCATACACAAAGATAAAATCAAAATGGGTGAAAGACCTCAATGTGTGACTCCTAGGAATCCATCAAAATACTAGAGGAGAACGCAGGCAGCAAACACCTTGACCTCAGCCACAGCAACTTCTTGCAAAACACATCTCTAGAGGCAAGGGAAACAAAAGCAAAACTGAACTACTAGGACTTCATCAAGATAAAAATCTTCAAAAAAATTATAAAAGATAAAAAGCTTCTGCATGGCAAAGGAAACAATCAACAAACCTAAAAGGCAACCTATGAAATGGGAGAAGAAATTTGCAAATGACATATCAGATAACTGGCTGGTATCCAAAAAATTTATTACACTCAGCACCCAAAAAACAAATAATCCAGTTAAGAAATGGGCAGAAGACATGAACAGACATTTCTCCAAAGAAGACATACAAATGGCCAATAAGCACATGAAAAAATGCTCCACATCACTTGTCATCAGGGAAATACAAAGCAAAACTATAATGAGATACTACCTTATGCCAGTTAGAATGGGTAAAATTAACAAGACCGGAACAACAAATGTTGGCAAGGATGTGGAGAAAGGGGAACCCTCTTACATTGTTGGTGAGAATGCAAGCTGGTACAGCCACTCTGGAAAGCAGTTTGGAGGTTCCTTAGGAAGTTAAAAATAGAGTTGTCCCGTGACCCAGCAATTGTGCTACTGGGTATTTAGCCCAAAGGTACAGATGTAGTGAAAAGAAGGGGCACCTGCATCCCAATGTTCATAGCAACAATGTTCACAATAGCCAAACTGTGGAAGGAGCCAAGGTGTTCTTCAACAAATGAGTGGATAAAGAAGATGTGGTATATACACAATGGACTATTACTCAGGAATATTACTCAGAAAGGATGAATACCTACTATTTACATTGACATGGATGGAACTAGAGGGGATTATGCTAAGTGAAATAACTCATTCAGAAAAAGACAATTATCATAAAGTTTCATTCATATGTGAAAAATAAGAAATTGGTCAGAGGATAAGGGAAGGGAGGGAAAACTGAATGGGAAGAAATCAGAGAGGGAGACAAACCATGACAGACTCTTGACTTTAAGAAACAGAGGGTTGCGGTAGGGGAGGTGGGTGGGGGAATGGGGTAGCTGGGTGATGGGCAGTGAGGACACTTAATGTGATGAGCACTAGGTATTATATACAACTATTGAATCACTGAACATTACACCAAAAACTAATGATGTACCATATGTTGGCTAATTAAGTAAATTTAAAAAAAAAAATTCTGTTGTTTCCTTCAAAATAAAGAAATAATAATAAAGAGGAAAGACAAAATGTTCCAGAAACAATTTGTGAGCCACAGATCTTACAGCCAACACTTACATTACGGCTAAAGATAAAGTCCTAGAGTTTGTAACTCACAAAGAAAACCATATTTGTATGGGCATGTTTCTTTCTCTTTGCTTTATATGTCTGTATAAAAGTGCTATATGATCTTAGATTAAGTCTTTGATATTCTTAAGCATTTGCTTTGACATAAGAACTTTAAGATCAACTTGTCAATTAAAACTTTGAAGTGATTTTAATTGTAATTCCACTGGATTTTACAGATTTTTTGTGGTCAGAATTGGTCTTTATCACGTATAGTCTTTTCAGCCATAAGCAGGTGTGTCTATATTTTAATCAGGTGTTCACTTATGTTGGTCAGTAATGGTTGGTACTTTCTTCTCAACTTCATTGCGTATCTTTTGTTTATTTTCAGTGAATAGTTACATACAAATTTTTCCAGAGAACAAAAAATAGAAAAAAGCCACCTAACTTATTTTATAAGGCTAGCATAATCTAGGTAGCAATCAGGACTTGTTAGCTGTTAAGCCCAAGTAAAGTAACTGACTTTTCTTAAATAAGATGTAAAAGTCTTAAATAAAATAATAGCTAGTTGAATACAGTAGTATATGTTTGTTATTAGAAATTTCATCATTGAATAATAAGGACCCATTGTGAAAGCATCATGACACTCTTAGATAAAAAGAAAAAAACACATAATTATTTCAATTGATGTACACTGAAATTGCTTCCAGTTTTTCATTGTTATAAGTAATGCTGTCATTGCCACTCTTTGGACATACATTGTCACATTATTTCCTTAACATTTTCCAAAAGTATATATAAGCAAATTTTAAATATTAATACATTGTTTAAAATGCATAATAAACAAACTTTTCCTGAGAACGTTCATATATTAAATATTACAGGCTTGTAGACCAAGAAGCAAAATTGAGGTTATTATATAAGTACTTGTATATAACAAAAAAAACCCCAAACTTCCATTAATATGTATTAACTAAATTAGAAATACAGTAATTGAATAGTGTTGATAGTACAAGTTTACAAATGTAAATAATGGAATTTTCTTTTGGGGGAATAACATTTCATTTAAATTAGGGCCAAAAGTTGATGTTCCCTTATAAAAAAAAATCTTGCAAAATGTTCATCTATTAATGCTGATCTGTGATAAGATTTTATGTATTTTACTTTTGCAAATTTCTTTCCTCATAGATAGATACTGCCACATATTAATATCAATCCACGGGCATATGGCTTTAATTGACTATATTCACCAATTAGATGATATTTTTATATTTCTATTAACTAGAAGACTTAATGCCATTTAGCATGTTATTTTATTACAGATTAATCACTTCCAATTAAATTCCTCAGATGCATAAATAGACATTGGAATATGGAAATTTCTGTTGCACTTACATCAAGGTTGAAAAACACCACTGTGGACTGAAATCAGAAAATATATTGCTGCAGGAATTTGTATAGAATAGAGATCTCCTTTTATTTCTTCACAGTTCAGGAAATGTATAACACAGCCTGACATTACTTGCCAGTCAAAAAAATGGCAGTTATCATTGAAATTACTTTATCATACTATAAGTTTCATGTATAAGTACTATTTTGCCTTGCAGTTTTAGGTTGAAATATTTTTAAGTCTGTAGTCATTTCAAATTAAATAAGAGTGGTGAGCTCAATTCTTCCAACCATTTAAAAATGTAAACACTGTTTTTAACTTGAGGACTATACAAAAGGCAGTCTATAATTGGCCCGTAGGTCATACTTTATGGACCCCTGCTCTATAAGTCTTATATTCCCAGTAAATCTAAGTGTCTGATTCTCCAAAACTGCAACCAGTAAATATCCCTTTTCACAATTTATGTTAATTCCAGCATAGTTAACAAACAGTGATATATTAGTTTCAGGTGCACAATATAGTGATTCAGCAATTCTGTACATTACAGGTGCACATCATGACAAGCGTACTCTTAATCCCCTTCACCTATTTCACCCATCCCCACCATATGCCTCCACTCTAGTAACCATCAATTTCTTTTCTATATTTAAGAGTCTGTTTCTTGTTTTGTCTCTTTTTTTCTTTGCTCATTTTTGTTTTGTTTCTTAAATTCCACATATGAGTGATGTCATATTTCTCTTTTTATGATTTATTTCACTTACCATTATACTCTATAGCTCTATCCATGCCATTGCAAATGGCAAGATTTCATTATTTTTTTATTAAAGGTTTTATTTACTAGAGAGCGAGTGAGACAGAGAGCTTGAGTGGGGTGCGGTGAGGGGAGAAGCATAGGGAAAGGGAAAAGGAGACTCTCCACTGAGCAGGAAGCCCAATGCAGGACTCATGACCTGAACCAAAGGGGATCGTGACTTGAGCCAAGATCATGACCTGAGCCTAAGGCAGATGTTTAACCAACTGAGCCACCCAGGCTCCCCAAGATTTCATTATTTTTTTAATGACTGAATAATATTCTCTTGTGTGTATGTACCACATCTTCTATATCCATTCATCAATCGATGGATACTTGGGCTCCTTCTGTATCTTAGCTATTGTAAATAATGCTGCAGTAAACATAAGGTGCATGTAATACCTTTGAGTTTGTGTTTTTTGCATTCTTAGGGTAAATATCCAGTAGTGGGATTGCTGGATTGTAGGGTAGTTCTATTTTTTATTTTTGAGGGATCTCCATACTGTCTTCCGCAGTGGCTGAACTAGTTTGTATTCCCTCCAATAGTGAAATAAGATTCCTTTTTCTCCACATCCTCGCCAACACATGTTGTTTCTTGTGTTGTTGATTTTAGACATTCTGACAGATGCGAAGTCATTGTGGTTCGATTTGCATTTCTCTGATGATCAGTGGTGTTGAGCATCTTTTCATGTGTCTGATTGGCCAGCTATATGTCTTCTTTGGAGAAATCCACGTTCATTTCTTCTGCCCCATTTTAAATCAAATTATTTGTGGGTTTTGAGTTGTATAAGGTCCTTACGTATTTTGAGATACTAACCTTTTATCAGATATGTGATTTGCAAATATCTTCTCCCATTCAGTAGGTTGTCTTTTAGTTTTGTTGATTATTTGTTGATTATTTTCTTTGCGATTATCTTTTCTTTGAGATATTTTGAGTTGTATAAGGTCTTTACGTATTTTGGATACTAACCTTTTATCAGATATGTGATTTGCAAATATCTTCTCCCATTCAGTAGGTTGTCTTTTAGTTTTGTTGATTATTTTCTTTGCTGTGTAGAAGTTTTTGTTTTCATGTAGTCCCAATGGTTTATTTGTGCTTTTGTTTTCCTTGCTTCAGAAGACAAACCTAGAAAAATGTTGCTATGGCTGTCAGAGAAATTACTGCCTGGGCTCTCCTAGGATTTTTATGGTTTCTGGTCTCACATTCATTTCTTTAATAGACTTTGAGTTTATTATTATGTCTGGTGTAAGAAAGTGGTCCAGTTTCATTCTGTTACAGGTTGCTGTCCAGTTTTCCCAAAACTGTTTATTGAAGAAACTATGTTTTTCAAATGCATATTCTTGTCTCCTTTGTTGGAGATTAATTAACCAAGAACACCAATAAGCATGGGTTTATTTCTGGTCTGTCTGTTCTACTCCATGGATCTATGTAACTGTTTTTGTACCAGTACCATACTGCTTTGATTCCAGCTTTGTTGAAATCTGGGCTTGTGATGCCTCCAGCTTTGTTGTTCTTTTTCAAGGTTGCTTTGGCCTTTCAGGGTCTTTTGTGGTTTTAGGATTATTTGTTCTAGTTCTGTGAAAGATGCTGTTGGTATTTTAAAAAGGATTGCAATAAATCTGTGCATTGCTTTGGGTAGTATGGACATTTTAACAATATTGATTCTTCTCCTCCATGAGCATAAAAGATCTTTCTACTTGTTTGTGTCATCTTCAGTTTCTTTTATCAATATTTTATATTAAGGGTACCGGTCTTTTACCTCCTTGGTTAAATTTATTCCTAGGTATTTTGTTCTTCTTGCTGCAGTTGTAAATGGAATATTTTTCTTAATTTCTGCTTCTGACATTATGTTTTAGCATATAGAAAAGCATCAGATTTCTGTATATTGATTTTATATCCTGTGACTTCACTGAATTCATTTACCATTCCTAGTAGCTTTTTTTTGTAGAGACCTTAGGGTTTTCTCTATCTAGTATCATGTCATCTGCAAACAGTCCGGGTTTCACTTCTTCCAGTTTGGATGCCTTTTATTCCTTTTTCTTGTCTGACTGCTGTGGCTAGTACTTCCAGTACTGTGTTGAATAAAAGTGGTGACAATGGATATCCTGATCTTAGGAGAAAAGCCTTTACAATTTCACCAGTGAATATGATGTTAGCTGTGGGGTTTTTTACATATGGCCTTTGTTATGTTGCAGTGTGTTCCCCTAAACTTACTTTGTTGAGGGTTTTTTATCATGAATGGATGTTATACTTTGTCAGACCCTTTTCCTGCATCTATTGGTCCTTTTTTTTTTTTTTAAGATTTTATTTATTTGTCAGGAAGAGAGCACAAGCAGGAGAAGTGGCAAGCAGAGGAGGCAGAGGGAGAAGCAGGCTCCCTGCTGAGCAAGGAGCCCGACATGGGCCTTGAACCCAGGACGCTGGGATCATGACCTGGGCCAAAGGCAGATGCTCAACTGACTGAGCCACCCAGGTGTCCCAGTCATATGGTTTTTATCCTTTCTCTTGATGTGATGTATCTTGTTGATTGATATGCAAATATTGAACCACCCTTGAATCCCAAGAATAAATTCCACTTGATCGAGGTGAATGATTTTTTAATGAATTGTTGGGTTTGGTTTGGTGATATTTTGTTGAGTATTTTTTTAAATATTTATTTATTTATTTATTTATTTGACAGACAGAGATCACAAGTAGGCAGAGAGGCAGGCAGAGAGAGGAGAAAGCAGGGTCCCTACCAAGCAGAGAGCCCAGTGTGGGGCTCGATCCCAGGACCCTGAGATCATGACCTGAGCCGAAGTCAGAGGCTTTAACCCACTGAGCCACCCAGGTGCCCCTTGTTGAGTATTTTTACATCTATGTTCACCAGAGATATTGGCCTGTGGTTTTCTTTTTTTGTGGTGTCTTTATCTGGCTTTAGTATCAGGGTAATAGCAATCTCATAAGTGAATTTTTTTAATTAATTTATTTGATGGAGACACAGCAAGAGAGGGAACACAAGCAGGGGAAGTGGGAGAGGGAGAAGCAGGTTTCCCACCAAGCAGGGAGCCTGTTGTGGGGCTCGATCCCAGGACCCTGGGATAATGACCTGAGCCAAAGGGAGACAGACGCTTAATGACTGAGACACCCAGGGGCCCCTCATAAGTGAACCTGGAAGCTTTCCTTACTCTTCTGTTTTTGGAATAGTTTGAGAGAATATGTATTAATTCTTCTTCAAATGTTTGGTAGAATTCACCTGTGAGGCTGTCTGGTCCTGGACTTTTTTGGGGGAGTTTTTATTTGTTTGTTTTTATTTTAAAGATTTTTATTTATTTATTTGAGAGAGAGAGATCACAAGTAGGCAGAGAGGCAGGAAGACAAAGAGGGGGAAGCAGGCTCCCTGCTGAACAGAGAGCCTGATGTGGGGCTCCATCCCAGGACCCTGGGATCATGACCCAAGCCAAAGGCCGAGGCTTAACCCACTAAGCCACCTAGCACCCCTTTTGGGAGTTTTTTGATTATAGATTCTATTATCATTGCTGGTGATTGGTTGACTCAAATTTTCTATTTGTTCCTGCATGACCTTGCGAAGATTATATGTTTCTAAGAACTTATCCATCTTTTCTAGATTGCCCGATTTGTTGGCATATAATTTTTCATCTTTTTTTCTTATAATTCTATTCTTTGGTGTTGGTTGTTATTATCTCTTCTTTCACTTATGATTTTGTTTATTTGAGCCTTCTCTTTTCTGAGTCTGGGTAAAAGCTTATCAATTTTGTTGATCTTTTCAAAGAACCAGCTCCTGGTTTCATTGACCTGTTAACCTGTTTTTTAGTTTCTGTTTCATTTATTTCCACTCTAATCTGTATTATTTTCTTCTGCTGTTTGGGGCTTTTTTCTTCTTTTTCTAGCTTCATTAAGTGTAAGTTTAGGTTGTTTATTTGAGATTTTTCTTGCTTCTTGAGTTAGACCTGTATTGCTGTAAACTTCCCTCTTAGAAGAGCTTTTGCTTCATCTCAAAAGTTTTGGAATTTTCTTTTCATTTGTCTCCATGTAATTAATTTTTTATATCCTCTTTGATATTTTGGTTGACCCACTCATTGCTTAATAGCATATTATTTAGTCTCCATGTATTTGTGTTCTTGATAGGTTTTTTTCCTTGTGTCTGATTTCTACTTTCATAACATTGTGGTCAGAAAAAAATGCATAGTATGAGTTCAATCTTTTTGAATTTGTTGAAATTGTTGTGGCCTAACCTTGTGATCTGTTCTGCACAGTAATCTGTGTGCACTTGAAACACGTGTATTCTACTATTTTAAGAATGAATGTTCTGAATAGATCTGATCCAGATCCATTGGTTAGATCCATCTGGTCCAGTGTGTCATTAAAAACCACTGTTTCCTTGTTGACTCTCTGTGTGGATGATCTACGCATTGATGTAAATGGGATGTTAAAGTACTCTTGTATTATTGTATCATTATCGATTATTTCCTTTATGTTTATTAGCTGCTTTATGTATTTAGGTGCTGCCATGATGGGTGTATAAATATTTACAATGATTATACCTTCTTTTTGGATTATTCCCTTTATGATTATACAGTGTCCATTTTCCTTTATTACAGCCTTTGATTTAAAGCCCATTTTGTGCGGCACCTGGTGGCTCAGTGAGTTAAGCCTCTGCCTTCGGCTCAGGTCATGATCTCAGGTCCTGGGATGGAGCCCCGAATGGAGCTCTCTGCTCAGCAGGGAGCCTGCTTCCCTCTCTCTCTCTCTCTCTCTCTCTACCTGCCTGTGTTCTCTGTCAAATAAATAAATAAAATCTTTATTTTAAAAAAGCCTATTTTGTCCAGCATAAGTATTGCTACCTTGGCTTTCTTTTCACATCCATTTGCATGATAAGTGCTTTTCCATCCCTGCAATTTCAATGTGCATGTGTCTCTGGTCTGAAATGAGTCCCTTCTAGGCAGCATATAAATGGGCCTTGCTTTTTGTCCATTTACATTCAAAGTAATTATTGATACTTTTTGCCATTTTATTACTTGTTTTATGGCCATTTTTGTAGTTCTTCTCTGTTCCTTTGTTCTCTTGCTGTTTTCTCTCATGGTTTGCTTTCTTTCTTAGTGATATACTTGGATTCCTTTGTCTTTATTTTCTGCATATTTTATTGCTAGTTTTTGATTTATGGTTACCATTATGTTTATATTTAACATCTTTGTATATCTCTGTTTAG
>ML107261.1:56116-124311 GCA_003697995.1 Taxidea taxus jeffersonii
TGATGGTTGCTTAAGTTTGAACCCATTTTAAAAGGACTACATTTTTACTCTTTTTCCATCCCTATTTTATGTATATTGTGCCCTACTTTACATCTTTTTATTCTGAGGCCCTTGACTGATTTTTATAGATATTTTAATTATAATACCTTTTTGCTATCTACTTTTCTTTCTCTTGCCTGTGGTCTTTCCTTTCTACTCAGAGTCCCCTTTAACATTTCTTATAGGGCTGGCTTAGGGTGGTGAATTCCTTTAATTTTTGTTTGGAAATTCTGTTTCTACTTCTGTTATGAGTGATTCCTATGCTGAATAGAGTATTCTTGGCTGCAGGATTTTTTTTTTCAGCACTTTGAATATATCATACCACTCCCTTCTAGCCTACAAGTTTCTGCTGAAGAATCCACTGATAGTCTTATAGGATTTCCCCTGTATGTAACTGCTTTCTCTTGCTGCTTTTAAAATTCTTTTATTTTATTTTTGCCATTTTAATTACCATGTGTCTTGGTGTGGACTTCTTTGGGTTAAGTTTTGGGGGGAATCTCTGTGCCTCCTGAATCTCTGTTTCCTTCCCCAGATTTGGGGAGTATCCAGCTATTATTTCTTCAAATAAATTTTCAACCCCCTTTCTCTCTCTTCTCCTCTGGGATTCCTGTAATGTAAATGTTATTATGCTTGATGAGGTTGTTGACTTCCATTATTCTATTTTCATTTTTCATTAGTTTTTCCCCTCTCTCTCCAGTCAGCTTGACTGCTTTCAGTTACTCTCTCCTGAAGGTTCCTGATCTGTTCTTCCACTTCTGCTAGTCTGCTCTTTAGTGCATCTAGTGTAGTTTTTTATTTCAGTTATTGAGTTCTTCATCTCTCATTGGTTGTTTTTTGTTTTCTCTCTTTTTTGAAGGTATCACTGAGTTCTTCTACTTTTCTCAAGTCTAATGAAGTCCAATGAGTGTATCTTTATGACCATTACTTTAAATTCTCTATCAAGTACATTACTTATCTCCATTTCATTTAGCTCTCACTGTGATTCTGTCTTGTTCTTGTGCCTGATGTTGGGGTCTGTTTCTCTCTCCTCTCCACATCTGCATTCTCTCTCCTTCCTGGGGATAGTCCTGTGGCTCTGACAGCATCTCCACTTTTCCTGCTCTCTTTAAGGTGGCTTCTCTGCATTTACCTATAGAGAATCTGGTTTTTCAGTCTTTGGATCATTTCCTGGGTTATTTACACTGATGGGGGCGTTACCTAGTTGTATTCACAGGATGAAGTGAGCTTATGATCCTCCTACTCTGCCATCTTCCCTGAAGTCTCTGCAGCCAGTGAATATTCTGAACTTTTAAAAACTTAAGCAATTTGAAATCACACTTTCTCAATTGCATTTATTTGAATATTAATAAAGTGAAATATCTCTCTTGAGTATAGGCCATTTATATTTCTTCATTGTAAACTGGTTGTTTGTATTCTTTCTCCATTTTTTTGGAGATTTATTTATTTATTCTAGAGAGAGAGGGAGAAGGAAAGAGAAACCTCAAGCAGACTCCCTAATGAGCAGGGAGCCCAGTGTGGGGCTTGATCTCACAATGCTGAGATCATGACCTCAGCTGAAATCAAGAGTCAGAGACTTAACTGACTGAGCCACCTAGGTGCCCCATTTTCCATTTATATCGCACTAGTATTCCAGCAATCTTTTGCACACCAAAAATATTTCAAAATAGTTTTTAGTGGCTATACCTACTTTAGTATTGTTTTACACTGCTTTCTCCCACATATCCAGTCCAAGACTCCTTCCCTATTCAAAGATATACCATTGCCTAGCAGACTGTTTTTTTAATCTTCTGTACATATATGCATCAGATACTAATTCTGTCCCTTTTTCTCTATTTTTCCTCTTATTCGTCCTTCAAGACTCAGATCAAGGACCAGTTCCTTCTCTTTAGCTCCAGAACAAATATCTGTGCAAATATCTGTTATAAAACCTATCACACATGATGTCATTAACTGTTGTTCACAATGGTCTGCCGCCCCACTGAATTGACAGCTTCCTGAGACATGGAATTGTAATTGATCCCTATATCCCAGAACAGTGCCTAACACTTAGTAGGCGCTGATTATTTGTTGACTGCAAGAGTTCAGGATTAGTAATATGAATAATGCTAACAAAATAGCATGTTCCACAGGGCGCCTGGGTGGCTCGGTGGGTTAAGCCTCTGCCTTCAGCTCAGGTCCTGGGATCTCAGGGTCCTGGGCTCGAGCCCCGAATTGGGCTCTCTGCTCAGCAGGGAGCCTGCTTCCTCCTCTCTCTCTCTGCCTGCCTCTCTGCCTACTTGTGATCTCTGTCTGTCAAATAAATAAATAAATAAATATATTTTTTTAAATTTTTATTTATTTATTCGACAGAAATCACAGGTAGGCAGAGAGGCAGGCAGAGGGAGAGGAGGAAGCAGGCTCCCTGCTGAGCAGAGAGCCCGATGCGGGGCTCGATCCCAGGACCCTGGGATAAATAAATAAATATTTTTTTAAAAATAGCATGTACCAGATACATAAATGTCAGAGACAAATTTGTATAGTTGTATTTCTTGCAAAATGCTTATCATAATATGACATATAATTTAATTTTGAAGAAGTCATCTTGGACATTAAGATCTCACCAAAGAACATAGCAATAAATGTTTTTATTTCCTGACAAAACTGAGTATGTCAAACCTTTGGTTTAAAAACATATCTTTTTCCCTGAAGAATTAAAATAACTTACTTAAGTAATGCTATTAGGTATAGTTATAATCTACAACTTAAGAAAATATGCTTATACTAGAAAAGAAAACTAAGAAAATTAAAACACAAAATAATATTCATCAGCCATGTCTGTTTTGTAATCTGAACAGTAGGCTCTTTTTTTCAAAATTTTCTTTGTAACCTGACCAACATTCATTTGGATTAATCTTTTATTTTGCTTTATTTCCAAAGGACATCCATTACTTTGCACTAGATAAGGGTGAATTGGCACTAGCTGAAGTGGCAAGAAAAAGAGCTAGTGACATTGATGCAGAATCAATAACCTCTGGAGTTGGTAAGAATTAATGCTGGTTTTTTAAAATGCTTTTTGTTTCAATCAATACTTACTCAGTATCATTTTATATTTATGTTTGTAAGGCACAGGTGGTTAATTTGAATTGCTTTCTTTGTAAAGAAAGTGACTTATAAAAAAGAATTAAGCCTGGGTAAATAGTACAATATAGATATGTAAGTGGGAACTGTGTTGATATAAAATTAATAATCACTGATTAATCACCATTTAGCAAAAAGTCAAAAAGGCACTGTTTTCATAAGACTTTGGGGGAAGAATTTATCATAAGTGCGGTTATTAATGTTAGCCAACACAGAAACTTATATAGTTATTTATACACACAGACATGTCATATCTCAAAAGAATTCTGTCCTATATCAAAGCATTTAACATGCAATTTTAGGTTTGATGGGTGACTTGTTTTCTTTTAGAAGCTACTAGTCATTTTACAGTGTAGTCTTCCAAAGAAGACCAATCAGAAACCTAAATTTTTTTTTAAAGATTTATTTATTTGTTTGTTTGTTTGTTTGTTAGAGAGAGAGAGAGAGCACAGGCAGACAGAGAGGCAGGCAGAGGCAGAGGGAGAAGCAGGCTCCCTTCCGAGCAAGGAGCCTGATGTGGGACTCGATCCCAGGACACTGGGATCATGACCTGAGCCGAAGGCAGCTGCTTAACCAACTGAGCCACCCAGGCATCCCCAGAAACCTAAATTTAATCTAAAAGTCCACTCAAAACTTTATAATATATAAAATATATATAAAAATGATAAGTTTTAAAAACTATTACAATATCAACATGAGCTTCCTTTTTCTAAACTTAGCTTATCTCATGTGACTAAATCTGGAATTTATTGATCTCTGGACTTTCCAATTCCTATTCTTTCTGGTATTTACTATTTCTAGATTAGGCAAAGGACCCTCAGAATTGTAATCTTAATTCACTTCTTTGTGGAACTCCCAAGAGATGAAGTTTTAATAGATTTCTACTTTGTAAGTTTGTTTCAAATTATTATAACAAGCCTCTCTATTGATTGATCATCTTTGTTTTTACACTGCTGTTGGCATCCAAAAGGAGCAGTTGTCAGCTTCTCTTTAACAATGGAGGTTTTGCACTTTAAAGCTATTTAAAGTTACTAAGGGTGAAAAGGAAGGTGAAGAAATTATCACACAATTTCAGAAAAAATAAGAAACTCCACTATTCACCAGTATTCTTTCTGTGCCCTGTGAATGCTTTGATTAGATTACTATAGCCAGCTGATAGTTCCTAGCCAAAGAGCCTTTTTGAGCCCTGCCTCATTTCTGGCAAATATCTTTCTTCATTGAAACCCTGTTCCTCCCCACTTTTCAGCCTTTTTTTCAGGCCTTCCCCTTTGACCTTGATTACTTTCCCTTAACAAAGATACCATTTGGTCGCAACAGTAACTATCAAGAGGTGAACATTCAGGGGCACCTGGGTGGCTCAGTGGGTTAAGCCTCTGCCTTCAGCTCAGGTCATGATCCCAGGATCCTGGGACCAAGCCCCAAATCGGGCTCTCTGCTCAGCGGGAAGCCTGCTTCCTCACCTCTCTCTGCCTGACTCTCTGCCTGCTTGTGATCATTCTCTTTCTCTGTCAGATAAATAAAAATTTAAAAAAAAAAAAAAAAAGGTGAACATTTAGATGCAGGTTCTACTCCACTTTTATTCTAGAAAACTGGGGTGACTCCCATTCAAAATTAGAAAAGGAATTAGGAAAGAATCTCTAGTTTCTTAATGGTAGTTTTTCTCTAGTTCTTCCAAATAGCCCACATCGTGCTGGGGAAAGCTAGTGTTCTCTCAAGTTCCTTCAATTTAGTTAGACTCTGTTCTCTCAAACACTTCTGAAAGCAGTTAAGTTTTTGGCTTTCAAAAGTGTTCTTTGATGCAAGCAAGAAAATATATTGTGTAAAATAACAAGAGTATTCAAGTGGAAGTATTTCAAGGGCACCTGGGTGGCTGAACAATTTGAAAGTTTTTTATTTAAACTTTTTATTCTAGTATAATATACATACACAAAAGCATACAAATCATAAACTTGACTCAACAGATTTTCACAAAGTAAACGTTCTTGTAACCATTATCCAGAGCAAGTAACATACATTACCAGGACTACACATGCCCTCTCATATCCACTTTAAGATACTGTATCCCAGCCCAAATATCTTTACTTGCAACACTATAGATTAGCTTTACCTTTCTTCCAAATTTTAAATAAGTGGAATATATATTATTCTTTTGTTTTGGACTCCTTTTACTCAACTTTATGAAGTTCTTTTATATTGTTGTATATGTTTGTAATTTTTTCTTTTTTATTGCTATGTAATAGTAATCCAACAGATGAGTATATACAATTTTATTCATTCTATGCCAGATATTTGAGTTCTTTCAAGTTTGGGGCTTATTGTGAATAGTGTTGCTATGAATGTACTTGTTTGTCTTTTAACAGATGTATACACAGATCTACTGGGTATATGCTTAAAAGTGGATTTGCTGAGACACAGGAGATATTTGTATGTTCAGCTTTAGTAGTGTAGGAGAGAAAGAAATTTTCCTCTATCCTACAAGGTTTTTCCCCCAGGACTAAAAATCAAATTTACACAAGACTGATTAATAGAGAAACTAATGATGTACTATATGTTGGCTAGTTGTATTTAAATTTAAAAAAAATCCAAGGGAAAAAAAAACTAATTAATAGGAAATGAAACATGGTTTAATAATATATATACTTCCTGTATATATGGGAGAGATCCAGGAAAACTGAGTATCTCACCAAACTACCTGAAGCCATCACCTTAAATACCATCTCCATCTGAAGACAAAAGAAGATGGTGTAGGTAGAGGATCAGTTATGGGAGGTTACCATAAAGAAAAAAAAAAAAAAACAGTAAAAAGGCTAAAGTTGTCATGCAGATTTAAGTTCATGCCTTTTCCACTGATGACAGTTTCTAGGCATCTAAGAGTCACTCTGTTCTTCCTGATACTGAAGGAAATACCCTTACAAATGGAGATTTCCCCTATACTTGGAAATGTCTCTTAAGGAAGGGAAACTTGGATTTCAGAGATATTCTGTGTCTAGTTTTTTAGAAAATACTAGCTTAGAATAATCAATATGCCATATAGGCATATCTTTTATTAAGTCAAATTTATATACTCTTATTTTTTAAAGTCTTATTTAAATTCCAGTTAACAGGGACACCTGGGTGGCTCAGTTGGTTAGGCATCTGCCTTCAGCTCAGGTCAGGATCCCAGGATCCTGGGATCAAGTCCCACATTTGGCTCCTTGCTGGCAAGGAGCCTGCTTCTCTCTCTCCCTCTGCCTGCTGCTCTGCTTGATGGTGCTCTCTCTGTGTCAAATAAATAAATAAGATCTTTAAAAATAAATAAATTCCAGTTAACATACACTGGTGTAATATTAGATTTCATTCTTTTTTTAAAGCTGAGTAATATTCCATTATGTGTGTGTGTGTGTACATATACATACATACACCACCTCTTCTTTATCCATTCATCAATCGATAGACATTCGGGCTCTTCCCATAATTTGGCTGTTGTTGATAATGTCACCATAAACATTAGGGTACACATATCCTTTCAAAGAAGTATTTTTGTGTTCTTTGGATAAATATCTAGTAGTGTGATTGCTGGGTCATAGGGTATTTCTATTTTAAATTTTTTGAGGAACCTCCATCTTGTTTTCCAGAGTGGCTACACCAGTTTGCATTCCCATCTTTCTCCACATCCCAAAGATGCATTTTAATGGTGGAAAAATGTGCTCTGCTACAGTAGCTATTTCCAGTTTCCTAAGAAGCTGTAACAGTTTATCTTCTCACCAGTTGTCCATAACAGCAGAGCTTGCTCCATCCTCACTGATGTATGATATTGTCTCTCTTTTGAATTTTAGCCATTCTGGGGAGAAGACAGTACTATTTTGTAAATGTTATAGTATATATATAGAGAGAGTGTTCCTGGGCTCTTTACTTCATTGGTCTCTTTGTACTTGCACAAATATCTCAATGTTTGTTTGTTTGTTTGTTTTAATTGAAGTACTGTTGACACACAAGTGTAACTATCATCTATCATCATACAATACTGTTACAATATCACTGAATAGATTCCCTGTACCTTTTATCCCATGACTTCTTCACCCTGTAACTGGAAGCCTATATCATCCTCTCCCCCTTCACTCATTTGCCCATCCCCCACCCACAACCCCTCTGGCAACCCTGTTTTTCTCTGTATTTATGGGTCTGTTTCTGCTTTTTGTTTTTTAGATTACACGTATTTATCTATGTCTGACTAAGTTCACTTAGCATATTCTCTAGGTCCATCCATGCTAACTCAAATAGCAAGATCTTACTCTTTTATGGTTGAGTGTGTGTATGTATATGTGTATATGTATATATGCACTTATCTACTCATCTGCACATGGACACTGGGTTTGTTTTCATATTTTGGCTATTATAAATAATGCTGCAGTACACAGGGGTACATGTATCTTCTCAGGTTAATGTTTTCATTTTCGTTAGGTAAATACCCAGTAGTGGAGTTACTGATCATACAGTATTTTTATTTTTAACTTTCTGAGAAGCATCCATATGGTTTTCTACAGTGGCTCTACCAACTTACCATCCCACCAAGAATGCATGAAATTTCCTTTATGACACTTCCTCAACAACACCTATTTTTTTTGTCATTTTGATTAGAGCCATTCTGACAGGTATAAAGTGATATCTCATTTGGTTTTGATTTGCATATTCCTGTTGGTTAGTAATATTGAGGTCTGTTTCACATACCTGTTACAGGCCATCTGTTTGAAAAAAAAATCTGTTCTGGAAGGTCCTCTTTCCATTTTTTATTAACATATAATATATTATTTGCCCCAGGAATACAGTTCTGTGAATCATCAGGCTTACACATTTCATAGCACTCATGATAGCACATATCCTCCCAATGTCCATAACCCAGCCATCCTATCCCAACCCCCCCATCTCCCAGCAACCCTCATTGTTTTGTGAGATTAAGATTCTCTTATGGTTTGTCTCCCTCCCAATCCCATCGTATTTCATTTTTTCCCTCCCTAGCCCCCATGACCCTGCCCTGCCTCTCAAATTCCTATCAGAAAGATCATATGATAATTTTTTCTCTGAATGACCTATTTCATTTAGCATGATACCTTCTAGTTCCATCCACGTCATTGCAAATGGCATGTTTCTTTTAATGGCTGCATAGTATGCCATTATTTATATACCACATCTTCTTTATCCATTCCTCTGTTGATGGATATCTAGGTTCTTTCCATAGTTTGGCTATTGTGGACATTGCTGCTATAAACATTCGGGTGCATGTGCTCCTTCAGATCACTACATTTGTATCTTTAGGGTAAATATGCAGTACTGTAATTGCTCGCTTGCAGCTAGCTCTATTTTCAACTTTTTCAGGAGCCTCCATGCTGTTTTCCAGTGGCTGTACCACCTTGCATTCCCACCATTAATGTAGGAGGGTTTCTCCTTTCTCCACATCCTTGCCAACACCTGTCATTTCTTGACTGGTTAATGTTAGCCATTCTGACTGGTGTGAAGTGGTATCTCACTGCAGTTTTGATTTGTATTTCCCTGATGGCAAGTGATGTTGAGCAACTTTTCCATGTGTCTGTTGGCTATTTGGAATTCTCTTTGAAGAACTGTCTGTTCATATCTTCTGCCCATTTCTTGATTGGATTCTTTGTTCTTTGGGTGTTGAGTTCAGTAAGTTCCTTATAGATTTTGGATACTAGCCCTTTACCTAATGTGTTCTTTGTGAATATCTTCTTGCATTCTGTCAGTTGTCTTTTGGTTTTGTTGACTGTTTCCTTTGCTGTGCAAAAGCTTTCGATCTTGATGAAGTCCCAGTAATTCATTTTGCCCTTGCTTGTCTTGCCTTTGGTGATGTTTCTAGGAAGAAGTTCCTGTGGCTGAGGTTGAAGAGGTCGGTGACTGTGTTCTTCTCAAGGATTTTGATGGATTCCTTTCTCACATTGATGTCTTTCATCCATTTTGAGTCTATTTTTGTGTGTGATATAAGGAAGTGCTCCAGTTTCATTCTTCTGCATGTGGCTGTCCAATTTTCCCAACAAAATTTGTTGAAGAAACTTGTCTTTTCTCCGTTGGACATTCTTTCCTGCTTCATCAAAAATTAGTTGACCTATAGAGTTGAGGGTCCATTTCTGGACCTCTATTCTGTTCTATTGATCTGTGTATGTTTTTATGCCAGTACCATACTATCTTAATGATTACAGCTTTGTAATAGAGCTTGAAGTCTGAATTGTGATGCCACCAACTTTGGTTTTCTTTTTCAACATTCCTCTGGCTATTCAGGGTCATTTCTGGTTCTATATAAATTTTAGGATTATTTGTTCCATTTCTTTGAAAAATTTGATGGAATTTTGCTAGGGATTGAATCAATTGTATAGATTGCTTCAGGTAGCATAGACATTTTCACAATATTTGTTCTTCCAAGCCATGAGTATGGAATGTTTTTCCATTTCTTTGTGTCTTTCTCAATTTCTTTCATGAGTACCTTATAGTTTTCTGAGTACAGATTCTTTGCCTCTTGGGTTAGGTTTATTCCTAGGTATCTTATGGTTTTGGGTGTAATTGTAAATGGGATTAACTCCTTAATTTCTCTTTCTTCTATCTTGCTATTGGTATATAGAAATGCAACTGATTTCTGTGCATTGATTTTATATCCTGGCACTTTACTGAATTCCTGTACAAGTTCTAGCAGATTTGGAGTGGAGTCTTGTGGGTTTTCCACATAAAGTATCATGTCATCTGCAAAGAGTGGGAGTTTGACTTCTTCTTTGCTGATTTGGATGCCCTTAATTTCTTTTTGTTGTCTGATTGCTGAGGCTAGGACTTCTAGTACTATGTTGAATAGCAGTAGTGATAGTGGACATGCCTGTCGTGTTCCTGACCAAAAGCTCTCAGTTTTTCCCCATTGAGAATGATATTTGCTGTGGGTATTCATAGATGGCTTTGATGATATTGAGGTATGTACCTTCTATCCCTACACTTTGAATAGTTTTGATCAGGAAAGGATGCTGTACTTTGTCAAATGCTTTTTCAGCATCTATTGAGAGTATCATGTTGTTCTTGTTCTTTCTTTTATTAATGTATTGTATCACATTGATTTGCAGATGTTGAACCAATCTTGCAGCCCCAGAATAAATCCCACTTGGCTGTGGTGCATAATCTTTTTAATGTACTGTTGGCTCCTATTGGCTACTATTTTGGTGAGAATTTTTGCATCTGTATTCATCAAGGATATTGGTCTGTAATTCTCTTTTTTGATGGGATCTTTGTCTGGTTGTGGGATCAAAGTAATGCTGGCCTCATAAAATGAGTTGGAAGTTTTCCTTCCATTTCTAGTTTTTGGAACAGTTTCAGGAGAATAAGTATTAATTTTTCTTTAAATGCTTGGTAGAACACCCGTGGGAAGCCGTCTGACCCTGGGCTCTTGTTTGTTGGGAGATTTTTGATGACTGCTTCAATCTCCTTACTGGTTATGGGTCTGTTCAGGTTTTCTATATCTTCCTGGTTCAGTTGTGATAGTTTATATGTCTCTAGGAATGCATCCAGATTGTCAAATTTGTTGGCACAGAGTTGCTCATAATATGTTCTTATAATTGTATTTCTTTGGTGTTGGTCGTGATCTCTCCTCTTTCATTCATGATTTTATATTGGGTCCTTTATCTTTTCATTTTTGATAAGTCTGGCCAGGGGTTTATCAATCTTACTCTTTCAAAGAACCAACTCCTAGTTTCATTGATTTGTTCTATTGTTTTTGTTTGTTTGTATTTCATTGATTTCTGCTCTGATCGTTATTATTTCTCTTTTCCTGCTGGGTTTAGGCTTTCTTTGTGTTTCTTTCTCCAGCTCCTTTAGGTGTAGGGTTAGGTTGTGTATTTGAGATCTTTCTTGTTTCTTGAGAAAGGCTTGTATCGCTATATATTGTCCTCTCAGGACTACCTACCTTTATTGTGTCCCACAGATTTCGAACCATTGTGTTTTCATTATCATTTGTTTCCATCAATTTTTTCAACTCTTCTTTAATTTCCTGGTTGACCTATTCATTATTCATTAGGATGCTCTTTAGCCTCCATGTATTTGAGTTCTTTCCAACTTTCCTCTTGTGATTGAGTTCTAGCTTCAGAGCATTGTGGTCTGAAAATATGCAGGGAATGATCCCAGTCTTTTGATGCAGGCTGAGACCTAATTTGTGGCCAAGATATGATCTATTCTGGAGAATGTTCCATGTGCACTAGAGAAGAATGTGTATTCTGTTGTTTTGGGGTGGAATGTTCTAAATATATCTGTGATGTCCATCTGGGTGCCTGTGTGTCTCAGTGGGTTAAGCCTCTGTCTTCAGCTTACATCATGATCTCAGGGTCCTGGGATCAAGCCCCATGTTGGGCTCTCTGCTCAGCGGAGAGCCTGCTTTCCCCTCTCTCTCTGCCTGCTGCTCTGTCTACTTGTGATCTCTGTCAAATGAATAAATAAAATATTTTATAAAAAAAATAAAGCTTTTATTTCCTTAATCTTTTGCTTAGATGATCTGCCCATTTCGGTGAGGGAGATGTTTAAGTCCCCTAATATTATTGTATTATTGTTGGTGTGTTTCTTTGATTTTGTTATTAATTGGTTTATACAGTTGGCTGCTCCCATGTTAGGGGCATAGATGTTTAAAATTGTTAGATCTTCTTGTTGGACAGACCCTTTGAGTATGATAGTGTCCTTCCTCATCTCTTATTATAGTCTTTGGCTTAAAATCTAATTGATCTGATATAAGGATTGTCACCCCAGCTTTCTTTTGATGTCTATTAGCATGGTAAATTGTTTTCTACCCCCTCACTTTAAATCTGGAGATGTCTTTGGGTCTAAAATGAGTTGTAGAAAGCATAACGATGGGTCTTGTTTTTTTAATCCATTCTGATACCCTCTGTCTTTTGATTGGGGCATTAGCTTGTTTTTACATTCAGAGTAACTATTGAGAGATAGGAATTTAGTGCCATTGTATTGCCTAAGGCGACTGTTACTGTATATTGTCTGTTCCTTTCTGGTCTGTTACTTTTAGGCTATCTCTTTGCTTAGAGAACCCCTTTCAATTTTTCCTGTAGGGTTGGTTTGGTGTTTGCAAATTCTTTCAATTTTTGTTTGTCCTGGAACCTTTTTATTGCTCCTATTTTCAATGACAGCTTAGCTGGATATAGTATTCTTGGCTGCATATTTTTCTCATTTAGTGCTCTGAATAGATCATGCCAATCCTTTCTGGCCTGCCAGGTCTCTGTGGATAGGTCTGTTGCCAATCTTTCTGCCATTGTATCTTACAGACCTCTTGTCCCAAGCTGCTTTCAGGATTTTCTCTTTGTCACTGAGACTTGTAAGTTTTACTATTAGATGATGGGGTGTGGACCTAGTTCTTCTGATTGTGAGGGGGTTTTTCTGTGCCTCCTGGATTTTTTGACTTGTTCCCTTCGCAAAGCTCTGTGCTAGATTTAGGGTATATTTTGATCTATAAGGAGAAATTGTATCCCAAAATTAAAAAAAAACAAACCTATATGCATACAAGAAATAAGGTTAAATACAATGAAAGGATAATATATAACAATGGAAATTTTAAAAGATCTTTACAAAAGTATTGGTAAAATAGTTTAAAAATATTAAAATAGGAAAGAGAAAAAAATTTTAAAAATAGAGTAAGAAAAAAATAAAATTAAAAAATTTAACTTCAAGGGCACCTGGGTGGCTCAGTTGGTTAAGCAACTGCCTTCGGCTCAGGTCATGATCCTGGAGTCCTGGGATCGAGTCCCACATCAGGCTCCCAGCTCCATGAGGAGTCTGCTTCTCCCTCTGACCTCCCCTCTCATGCTGTCTCACTCTGTCTCTTTCAAATAAATAAATAAAATCTTAAAAAAAAAATTTAACTTCAAAAGACTAAAGAATCATGGTAAAAAAAAAGCCATGAGTTCTTGTGTTGCTTTCCCCTGGAGTTCCACAGTTCTCTCGGTGAACTTGGTCTAGCTGGATGTTCTTGCTGATCTTCTGTGGGATGGGCCTGTTGCAGTGATTCTCAAAGGTCTCTGCCTGAGGCAGAATTGCACTGCCCTTGCCAGGGGCCAGGCTAAGTAATCTGTTTGGGTTCGCTGGTAGCTTTTGTTCCCTGAATGCTTTCCATAGAGCTTTGGGGGGCAGGAGTAAAGATGGCGGCCTCCCAATCTCTGGCCCCATAGGAGCTGAGACCTCAGGGCCCCACTCCTGAAAAAGCTAACAGTCCCTCCCATCTCCCTGGTCGCCAACTGCACTCCGTGCTCACCCAGCCTGTGACTAAGTGTTTCTATCTCTGGTGCATGGCTGTTTGGAGTCTCCAAACCCAGCAGATTATTGCAGCGTGCTCCCACACTGCTCCTCTTGGAGGAGGAAGGAGGGGGTCTCCCTGGATCTGCTGCTTATGGGGTCCCTGCTCAAAGAGCTGTGATCCAGCTGTGCCTTAGGTCGTGGTTTACTATAACCCCAACCTGAGAGCCCATTGCTTGGCCCTGTCTCTGCAGTCGGCTTCCCTGCTCCAATACCTGGGAGCTCTGCCTCACTCAGACACCCCTGGTCTTTCTGTGACCCCGTGGGTCCTGAGACCACACTATTCCACAAGGGCTCCACCCCCCACTTAGCCTCTGGAGCAATGTCCCTCAGAGCAGGCTTCTAAAAGTCCTGATTTTGTGCTCTACTGATCTCTTACTTGCTGGGAGCCGGCTCCTCCTCCTGTGGTCTATCTTCCCGACCCTTCGGATTCACTTCTCCGCACGTCCTACCTTCGGGAAAGTGGCCAATTTTCTGTTCCTAGAATTTCTTCTCCTCTTTAATCTCCTTTTGAGTTTGTAAGTGTTCAGAATGGTTTGGTATCTATGTAGTTGAACTCCTGGGACCTGATGATATCTCAGTTTCCTATTCACTGCCATCTTGCCCCTTCCCCCACTCTTTCCATTTTTTTTTTTTAAATATTTTCTTTATTTATTTGACCAATAGAGGTCACAAGTAGGCAGAGATGCAGGCAGAGAGAGGAGGTAGCAGGCTCCCCGCTGAGCAGAGAGCCCGATGCGGGGATCAATCTTAGGACCCTGGGACCATGACCTGAGCCAAAGGCAGAGGCTTTAACCCACTGAGCCACCCAGGCTCCTCACTCTTTCCATTTTTTAACTGGATTGTTTGATGGGCTTTTTTGATGGTGGGTTATATACATTCTTAATATATTTTGAATATTAACTCTTTGTCAGCTGGATCATTGCAAATATCTAATCCCATTCAGTAAGTTGCTTTTTGTTTGTGGATATATATATATGTAAAAAAAATTATAGATATATATCTATAATTTTTTTAAATGAAAAAGCAATAGTTTCTCATTTTGGTGTAGTCCCAATAGTTTATTTTTGCTTCTGTTTCCCTTGTCTGAGGGACAGGTTTAGAAAAATACTGCTAAGGCTGCTATCAGAGAAATTAGTACTGGTGTTTTCATCTAAGATTTTATGGTTTTAGGTCTAACATTTAGGTCTTTAATCCAGTTTGGGCTTATTTTTTGGTATGGTTTAAGGAAGTAGTCCAGTTTCATTCTGTTGAATGTAGCTGCCCAGTTTTCTAGCACCATTTGTTGAAGAGACTGTCTTTTCTCCATTGTACATTCTTTTCTCCTTTGTTGAAGATTAACTTACCTTGTAATTGTGGGTTTATTTCTGGGCTGTCTATTCTATGTCATGGATCTGGTTTTTGTCAGTACCATACTCTCTTGAAATCTTGGATTGTGACACATCTCAAGATTGCTTTGGCTATTCAAGATATATTGTTGTTCTATACCAATTTTCAATTATTCTAGTTCTGTGAGGGGAAAAAACTGCTGGTATTGGTTAAGGCTTGCATTGAAACTGTAGACTACTTTGGGTATTATGAGCATTTTAACAATATTGGTTATTCTAATCCATGAGCATTGAATATCCCCATTTTTTATGTCATCTTCAATTTCTTTCATCAACATTTTATAGTTTTCAGAGTATAGCTCTTTCACCTCGTTGGTTAAGTTTCTTCCTAGGTATTTTATTTTTTCAGTGCCATTGTAAATGGGTTTTTTTTTTTTTTTCAATTTATCTGCCACTTCATTATTAGTATATAGAAATGCAACTGATTTCCACGTATTAATTTTGTGTCCTGCAATTTTACTGAATTTATAATTTCTAGTAGTTTTTTCAGTGGAGTCTTTAGGTTTTCCTATGTATAGTATCATATCATCCGCAAATGGTGACATTTTAGCTTTTTCCTTACCAACTTAGATGCCTCTTATTTTTTTTAATTTTATTTTTTTTTATTGACTTGATAGAGGTCACAAGTAGGCAGAGAAGCAGGCAGAGAGTGAGGAGGAAGCAGGCTCCCACTGAGCAGAGAGCCTGATGCAGGGCTTGATCCCAGGACCCTGAGACCATGACCTGAGCCGAAGGCAGAGGCCTAACTCACTGAGCCACACAGGCTCCCCCTCTTATTTTTCTTGTCTGATTACTGTGGCTATGACTTCCAATATTGTGTTCAATGAAAGTGGTAAGAGTGACATCCTAGTCTTATGAAAAGTTTTCAGCATGTCACCATTGGGTATGTTTGCTGTGGGTTTTTCACATACAGCCTGTATTGTGTTGTGGCATATTCCCTGTAAACCCACTTTATTGAGAGCTTTTATCAGAAACAGATGTTGAATTTTATCACATGCATTTTTTACATCTATTAAAATGATCATATGATTTTTATCCTTCATTTAATCAATGTGGTTTCACACATTGGTGTGCAAATATTGAAGTACTCTTTGCCTTCCTGGAATAAAGTCCACTTAATTATAGTGAATGATCCTTTTAATGTATCATTTAATGTTGTTTGCTAATTTTGTGGTGCGTTTATGCATCTTTGTTCATCAGGGTTATTGGCCTGTAGTTTTCTTATTTGTAGTGTCTTTGGTTTTGGTATCAAGGTATGCTGGTCTTGTAGAATATATGTGGAAGTTTTCCTTCTTCCTCTGTTTTTTGGAATAGTTTAAGGAAAATAGGTACTCGCTATTTTTTTTAAGATTTTACTTATTTTTTTTTTACTTGAGAGAGAGACAGAGAGCACAAGGAGGGGGTGTGGATGGAGCAGGAGAGGGACAAACAGACTCTGCACTGAGCACAGAGCTTGATGTGGGGCTCATTCCCAGAACCCCGAGATAATGACCCAAGCCAAAACCAAGAGTTGGATCAACTCAAGTGACTCAAGTGACTGAGCCACGCAGTATGGACTTCTTTAAACATTTGGTAGAATTCACCTATGAACCCATCTGATCTTGGACTGTTGTTAATTGGGAGGGTTTTTTTTTATTATTATGGATTCAATTTTGTTATCACTAATTGGTCTGTTCACATTTTCTATTTCTTCTTGATTCAGTTTTGGAAGATTATGTTTCTAGGAATTTATCCATTTCTTCTAGGTTGTAAATTTGTTGGCATATAATTTTTTGTAGTAGTTTCTTCTTTTTTTTTTTAAGATTTTATTTATTTATTTATTTGACAGACAGAGATCACAAGTAAGCAGAGAGGCAGGCAGAGAGAGGAGGAAGCAGGCTCCCTGCTGAGCAGAGAGCCCCATGTGGGACTCGATCCCAGGACCCTGAGATCATGACCTGAGCCGAAGGCAGAGGCTTAACCCACTGAGCCACCCAGGCGCCCTGTAGTAGTCTCTTCTGATCTCTTCTATTTTTGTAGTATTTTGTTACCTCTCCTCTTTTACTTCTGAACTTATTTTGATCCTCTCTTTTTTTCTGAAGAATCTGGCTAGAAGTTTATCAATTATGTAGATCTTTTCAAAAAACAGCTCTTGGGGATGCCTGGGTGGCTCAGTTGGTTAAGCGGCTGCCTTCAGCTCAGGTCATGATCCCAGCATCCTGGGATCGAGTCCCACATCGGGCTCCTTGCTCAGCAGGGAGCCTGCTTCTCCCTCTGCCTCTCTGCCTGTGCTCGCTCGCTCTCTCTCTCATAAATAAATGAAATCTTAAAAAAAAAACAAAACAGCCCTTGGTTTCACTGATCTTTTCTTTTCCTTTTAGTCCTTATTTCATATATTTCTGTTCTGATCTCTGTTTTTCCCTTCTTTAAACTCATCTTAGGTTTACCTTGTTCTTTTTCTAGTTCCTTGTAATAGTAAAGTTACATTGAGATTTTTCTTGTTTCTAGATGTATTTCAGTATTGATATAAATTTTCCTCTTGGAACAGTTTTCATTGTGTCTCAATGATTTTGAACGATTGTGTTTTCATTTTCATTTATTTCCATATTTTGATTTCCTGTTTGATTTTTTGCTGTTGACCAACTGTTTGTTTTGTAGCATGTTCTTTAGCCTCCACATATTTGTTTTTTCTAGTTTTTTTCTTGTTGATTTCTAGATTCATAGTGTTGTGGTCAGAAAAGATGTATATGATACCTATCTTCTATTTATTGAGACTTGTTTTGTGGCCTGCCTTGTGATCTGTCTGAGAAAATGTTCCATGTGCATGTGAAAAGAATGTGTATTTTGTTGGTTTTGGATGGAATATTCTGTACATATCTGTTAAGTCCATTTAGTCTCATTTTTTTAAGGACACTGTTTCTTTTATAGTTTTTTTTTTAATTCCAGCTAGTTAAGATACAGTGCAATATTAGTTTTAAATGTTGAATTTAATGGTTCATCACTTACAATACTCATTGGTCATCACAAGTGCCTGCCTTAATTCCCATCACCTGTTTAAACCCCTACCACTACCCCTCCAGTAACCATCATTTTGTTCTCTATAGTTAAGAGTCTGTTTCTTGGTTTGCCTCTCTTTCCCCCCATGTTCATTTGTTTTGTTTCTTAAATCCCACACATGAGTGAAATAATATGGTATTTGTCTTTCTCTACTTATTTCACTTAGCATAATACTTTTAGCTCCATCTATGTTGTTGCAAATGGCAGGTCACATTCTTTTTCTTTTTTTTTTTTAACATTTATTTATTTATTTGACAGACAGAGATCACAAGTAGGCAGAGAGAGAGGGGGAAGCAGGCTCCCTGCTGAGCAGAGAGCCCAATGTGGGGCTTGATCCCAGGACCCTGGGATCATGACCTGAGCTGAAGGCAGAGGCTTTAATCCACTGAGCCACCCAGGCACCCCAAGGTCACATTCTTTTTGATGACTGAATAATATTCCATACCATACCATACCACCTGTTCTTTATCCATTCATCAGTTGATGGATATTTGGGCTCTTTCCATAATTTGGCTATTGTTGACAATTCTGCTATAAACATCAGGGTGTGTGTGTCCCTTTGAATTAGTATTTTTGTATCTTTTGGGTTAATCCTAGTAGTACAATCACTGGATCATAAGATAGTTCTATTTTTAACTTCTTGAGGAAACTCCATGCTGTTTTCCAGAGTGGATGCACCAGTTTGCATTTCCACCAGCTAAGACACTGTTTTCTTATTGGTAGTCTGTCTGGATGATCTATCTTTTGATGTAAGTGGGGTAATAAATTCCTTTATATTACTATAAGTATGGGTTTGTGGTTACCAGGAAGTTCACATATAACACCCTATGTATATAGAAGTCTGTATTAAGTTCATGGTAACTTAAGTTCAAACACATTCTAAAAAAGCACTTTTGGGATGCCTGTGTGGCCCAGTCAGTTAAGTATCTGCCTTGGGTTTGGGTCATGATTGCAGGGACATGGGACCGAGTCCCACATCAGGCTCCTTACTCAGCAGGGAGCCCACTTCTCCCTCTGCCTGCCACTCCCCTGCTTGTGCTCTCTCCCTCTGACAAATAAATAAAATCTTAAAAAAAAAAAAAAACACTTTTACTACCTCTTCCATGTTTTATGTATATGTTATTAAGTACTGCACTTTCAAATTCATATGTTTCTTCTAATTGTGGCCTTTGCCACTTAAAGAAGTCCATTTAAAATTTCCGGTAAGGCTGGTTTAGTGATCATGAACTTTTTAAGCTTTTGTTTGCTTGGGAAACACTTTCTTCTCTCCTTCACTTTTGAATAACCTTGCCGGATAGGATATACTTGGTTGCAGGTTTTTCCTTTCAGCATTCTGAAAATATAATGCCACTCTTTTGACCTGCCAAGTTTCTGCTGAAAAATGAACTGTTAGCCTTATGGGGTACCTTGTGTATAACTTTCCTCTTAGTCCCTTCAAATTCTGTCTTTAATCTTTGATATTTCAAATATTATAATTGTGGTGTGGATCTCCTTAGGTTCATCTTGTTTGGAATTCCTTCTGCTTTCTGAACCTGGATATCTGTTTCCTTCCCCAGGTTAGAGAAATTTTCATCTATTTCTTCAAATAGTTTGTTGCCCCTTTCTTTCTTCTTTATTTCTTTCTTTCTTCTCCTTCTGGGATAATGTGAATCTTTGTTTACTTGATATTATCCAAGAGATCCCATAACCTATTCTCATTTTTTAAAATTCTTTTTTTTTTATGCTGCTCAAATTGGGTGCTTTCCATTACCATGTCTTCTAGATCACTGATCCATTCTTTTGCACCCACGAAACTATTGATTTCCTCCAGTATATTTTTCATTTCAGTTATTGTATTCAGTTCTGATTGGTTCTTTCTCATATTTTCTATCTCTTTGTTGAAGTTCTCAGTTCCTCCACTCTTCTCTTCATACAGTGAACATCTTATGAACATTACCTTAAATTCTTTATCAGGCATGTTGCTTATCTCTGTTTTACTTTTTCTGAAGTTTTTGTCTTGTTCATTGAGGGCATATTTCTCTGTCTCCCTATTTTGGGTGACTTTCTTTGGCTGCTTCTATGAATTATGCAGAGCAGCTGCTTCTCTGAAATGTGAAGGAGTGGTCTTGTGTATGACTCTACCCTGTGTAAGTTGTGTGTGCCTCGTAACTTTGAATCATTGGGTGGCACTATGGTTGGCATGAGTAAGGCATCACAGGACACTCCATGCTGGGGCTGTTCCAGTGGGATGGCCATATCTGAAGGGGGCATGGGCTAGGACAGTTCCAAGACCTCTCACACAGAGAGTGCTCTGGCAGAAGAACTGAAGCAGATGCAAGCTATGGTGTCCTGGGGTGCTCTGGGCATGGGGACATCCCGGCAGGGCAGCTGGACCCAAAGCAACTATAAGCCAGAAAGTGCTGGTAAACTCTGAGCCAGGGTGTTCTAGGATGCATTGTGTCCACCATCTTGGTGACATGCTAGAGCTGCTGTATGCATTGCACTAGGGCCACCTTGGAATGGCCAAGGCTGGTGTGAGCTAGGGGCACAGAGCTCACAGAGTGGTAGGCCATCTAGGGCACATGGATCCTAGTCCTATGCACACTATCAAAGTGGAAGGGGAATGCAGACCTTGGTGCTCACCAGCCTCTCAGACCCAGATAGAGTTCTGGCAGCTCCTCCACCATTGGGTAGGGTTTTAGGGCTAGTTGCTTCATATTTTAGTCACTCTTTTAAATGGCTTTTTTTTTTCTGTGCCCCAGGGTGTCCAGGGATAGAGTGGGCTAAGTACCCAAAACTCACTGAGATTGTAAACTGACTATAGCATGCAGACCCTGCTCCACTCTGTGCCTTCAAGGTTGAGGAGAGCATAAACCATGGCAGTCTTCTGCCCCTTTGACCTGGAAAGAATTCCAGCAGCTCCCCTACTGTTTGGGAAACTTCTAGGGCTTATTCACTTGTATTCTAATTACCCTTTTTTTAAAAATATATTTTTTAATTTTTGCAAGAGAGAGTGAGTGTGTGTGTGTATGCATGAGCAGGGAGGGCAGAGGGAGAAGCAAACTCCTGGCTGAGGAGGGACCCCGATGCGGGACTCAATCTCACAACCCTGGGATCATGCTCTGCGCCAAAGGCAGAAACTTAACCAAATGAGCTACCCAGGTGCCCCTCTATTTACCCTTTTAAACTGCAGCTTTTGTTCTGCACCACAGGGCAGATGAATCTGTATATTATCCCTGAATACTGTCCCTCCCCACTGCTATCTGCAGCACCAGGAGTGGGTGGTCCTTTCATTGCCATGTCTCTATCTTGCCATTGTCTATGTGGTCACTCTCTTGTTGTGAAGAAACTGTTCTACCAGTCCTCAGTTCTTGCGTAGGAATTGCTGTATAAATAGTACAGATTTGGCATGTGTGGAGGGTAAGTTCAGGGTCTCCCTACATCGCCATCTTGGACTCAGTATCTCACTGTTTTAAGGAATTCTGGCTTTAAATCTTTATGTATTTATTAAAATATTGTTGACATATATTAAAGGTGTACAACATAGTTATTCAACAATTATATACATTACAAAATGATAAGCATGGCTAGTGTACGCTATCACAGAGCAAACTTTACAGTATTATTCACTATATTCCCTATATACTTTTCCTGTTTGTGACTGACTTTACAAATGGAATTTTGTAGCTCCTAATGTCTCACTTATTTTGATTATTCCTACCCACCTTCCTATGGCAGCCACCAATTTCTTATCTGTATTTATGAGTCAGTTTCTTTTGTTTGTTCAGTTGTTTTATTTTTAGATTCCACATATAAATGAAATTATGTGGTATTTCTTTGTCTGTCTTCACTTAGCATGATACCCTGTAGGCCCATTCATGTTGTCTCAAATGGCAAGATTTCATTTTTTTTGTTTTGGTTCAGTAATACTCCGGTGTGTGTGTGTGTGTGTGTGTACACATGCATATGTACACACAAATCACATTGTAATTATCCATTCATCTATCACACTTGCATTGCTTCCATATCTTGGCTTTTATAAATAATTCTGCAAGAAAGAGGTACATAAATCTTTTTGAATTAGTGTTTTCACTTTCTCCAGGAAAATACACTGGAAAATACTAAAAAAAAAATTTTTTTTATGAACCTCCATACTGTTTCTCATAGTGGCGACACCAGTTTACATCCCACCAACTGTACACGATGATTTTCTTTGCACATCCTCACCAACACTTTTTCTTTTTGATACTAGCCATTCTGATTGGTTTTAAGTGATATCTCATTGTGTTTTTTTTATTCCTCTGATGATAATGATGATGAGCATCTTTTCATGTGTGTTTTGGCTGTATGTCTTCATGGAAAATTGTTCAGGTCTTCTACCCATTTTTAATCAGATTATTTGGGTTTTTTTGGGTGGTAGGTCATATGAATTCTTTATATATTTTGGATGTTAACCGCTTATCAGATATATCATTTGCAAATACCTTCTCCCATTGACTAGGTTCTCTTTATGTTCTGTTGATGGTTTCCAACACTATGCAAAACCTTTTTAGTTTGATGTAATCCCCATTGTTTATTTCTGTTTCTCTTGCTTGGGGAGAAAAGAATTATCCAGAAAAATACTGCTAAGGCTGTTATCAAAGACATTACTAGCTATGTTTTCTTTGAAGCTTTATGGTTTCATGTCCCATATTTAGGTCTTTTGTCCATTTTGAGCTCATTTTTGAGATAAACTCGTCTAGTTTCCTACCACCATTCATTGAAGAGACTGTCTTTTCCTCATATATTCATGCCTCCATTGTCAAAGATTAGTTGACCATATAAGTGAGCACTTATCTCTGGGCTCTCCATTCTCATGGATCTCTGTGTCTGTTTTTGTGCCCATACCATACTGTTTTGATTACTATAGCTTTATAGTTACTTAAAATCTGGGATTGTGAAAAATATTGGTATTTTGATAATGATTTGATTGAATATGTAGGTTGCTTTGGATATTATGGCCATTTTAATATCAGTTCTTCCAATCCATGAGCATAGTATTTTTCCATTCACTTATGTCATTGTGAATTTCTTTCATCAGTGTTGCACAATTTACAGAGTACAGGTCTTTCACCCCCTGGGTTAAGTTTATTTGTAGCTATTTTAATTTTTGCTGAAATTGTAAATGGTATTATTTTCTTAATTTCTCTGATTGCTCCTTATTAGTATATAGAAATGCAGCAGGTTTCTGCATATTTAGTAACCTAGGACTTTGCCAAAAATGTATTAATGAATTTAATAGAGTTTTTAGGGTTTTCTATATACTATTAGCTATAAATAGAGTTTTACCTCTTCTTTACCAATCTGGATGCCTTTTATTTCCCTTTCTTGTCTGATTGCTGTGGCTACTAATTCTAGTGCTGTGTTGAATAAAAGGAGTGAGAATGGATATGCTCATCTTGTTCCTGATCCTAGAGGTAATTTCACTATTATGAATTAGCTGTGGCTTTTTCATATATGGCCTTTATTATGTGGAGGTATGGTCCTTCTGTACCCACTTTGTTAAGAGTTTTGTCATGAGTGGATGTTGCACTGTGTCATATGCTTTTTCTGTATTTTTTGAGATGATCATATATATTTTTTATCACTTTGTTAATGTGGTTTATCACATTGGTTCGTTTGTGAATATTGAACTACTCTTGCATCCCTGGAATAAATGCCACTTGATCATAGCAAATGATCCTTTTAAAAATGTTTTAAATTTGGGACGCCTGGGTGGCTCAGTTGGTTAAGCAGCTGCCTCCGGCTCAGGTCATGATCCCAGCGTCCTGGGATCGAGTCTCACATCGGGCTCCTTGCTCGGCAGGGAGCCTGCTTCTCCCTCTGCCTCTGCCTGCCACTCTGTCTGCCTGTGCTCCCTCTCTCTCTCTAACAAATAAATAAATAAAATCTTAAAAAAAAATAAAAATAAAAATGTTTTAAATTTAACTTGCTAATATCTGTTGAAGATTTTTTATCTATATGCATCAGGGTATTGGTTTAAATTTTTCTCTTTTTTGGTAGTATCTTTGTTTAGTTTTGGTATCAGGGTAATGCTGGCCCGTAGGATGAATTTGGAAGTTTTCCTTCCTCTTCTATGTTTTGGAAAAGTTCAAGAAGAATATTAATTCTTCTTTAAGTGTTTGGTAGAATTCACTGTGAAGTCATCTTGTTCTGGACTTTTGTTTGTTGGGAGTTTTTTCATTACTGATTGAATTCCATTGCCAGTAATCAGTCTGTTCAAATTGTGTTCCTAAATGAGTGTTGGAAGATTATATGTTTTTAGGAATTTATCCATTTCTTCTAGGTTGTCCAATTTGTTAGCATTTAATTTTTCATAATACTCATAATCCTTTATATTTCTGTGGTAGTTATATTTCCTCCTTTATTTCTGATTTTGAGTCCTCTTTTTTCCTTGATGAACCCAGCAAAAGGTTTACCAATTTTGTTGATCTTTTCAAAGAACCAGTTCCTGGTTTCATTGATGTTTTCTATTGTTTTGCAGTCTGTATTTTATTTACTTCTGCTCTCATTTTTAATGTTTTCTTCTTTCTACTAGCTTTAGATTTTGTTCTTTTTCTAGCTCTTTTAGATATAAAGTTGGGTTGTCCAAAATTTTTGTTTCTTATGGTAGGCCTATATAATTCTGAAGTTCCTCCTAGAACAGCTTTTGCTGCATCCCAAAGATTTTGAACTGTTGTGTTTTCATTTGTTTTTTTATTTCTTCTTTGATTTTTGTGGACTAATTGTTTTGTAGCATATTGTTTAGCCTCCATATATTTGTGTTTTTCCAAGTTTTTTTTTCTTTGTGATTGATTTCTAGTTTCATAGTGTTGTGGTAAGAAAAGATCAAAAGATAACCCATCTTATGTTTATTGAGACTTGAGGCCTAACTTACTGCCATTTTGTTACTTGTTTTCTAGTTGCTCTTATACTTCTGTTCCTTCTCTTGTGATTTCATGTCTTTCTTTCATGTTATGCTAGGCTTTATTTTTTGTGTATTGTAGGTTCTTGATATATGGTTACCACTAGCTTCATATTTAATGTTTTATATATATAGCAATGTATATTAAGTGGATGTTTGTAAAAGCCCAGACACATTCTAAAAACACTAAAGTTGTACCCCCCCCAATTGTTTTATATATATGAGATCATATTTTACCATTTTTGTGTGTATCTTGACTGTTTTTTGTAGATATATTTGATCTGCTTTTGTGTTTTAACCTTCATCCTGGTTTTATAGTGGATCTTCTATTACCTTTACTGTGTGTTTACTTTTACCCATAAAATTTTTACTGTTACAATGTTCTTATTTCTAGTTATAGACTTTTATTTCCACCCAAAGAATTCCCTTTACATTTCTTATAAATCTAACCCTCTGTTTGTATTAGAAAATCAGGTACATTTCCTGGTCTTGAAAGTAGTGGCCTTGTGGAGGAGAGGTCCTGTGGTGCTCTATAGTGCATTCCCCATTGGTCACTAGAACCAGGCACTCCGGGGATGTTTGCTACGTGGGCCACATGCACCCTGCTACTGTGACTGAGCCAATGTTTGCCTTCAGACCAGCCTCCTGACCCACTTTGCCTGCTGTGGGTGTACCAGAGAGGGATTGGTCTCTTTGCTGTTGTGAGCCCACTGTGGGCCTGTAGGTGGGTAGGTGGGCAGGCTCAGAGATCAAGTTAGCTGTCTGTAATTAGCCCCTGCACAGCTGCAGGTACACTGAATCGCAGAACTTGCTTTCTGTACTGCTGAGAGACTTTTGTTGATGGGCAAGGGGAGCAGTCAGACTAGACATATGCAATTGCAGGTATACCAAGCAGCAGGGCTTTTTCCCTTCACGGCCACTTAAATTTATTTATTTGACAGAGATCACAAGGAGGCAGAGAGGCAGACAGAGAGAGATCGAGGACCTTCACGGCCACTTAAAAGGCTCAGCTGTTGGAACTGCTGGCACATGGGTGCATGTGGTTATCTACACTCTCACCGGGGCAGGTGTCACTTTGCAGTAGTGCTGGTCCCTGCCAGGGCTATTTGCAGGATGTAGTAGAGCAGGAGCCACTTTGGGAGGATGGCTGTTGAGGCAGGTGGGTCTATGTGGTACACAGGGTGGGCTTGCCAGTAATGGCAAGGTAGGTGGAGAGTGTTACCACTGGCTCCCACAAGTGTCCCCCTAATTTGGGAGAGAAGAAGATAAAGGACACCTCCCAGCAGTTTTGCTCCTGGAGAAATATCCTAAAGAGTTCCCTTCCCTTTCAGTGCATGTTCTGAGATTAGTAAATAAATCTTCGTTTATACTTCAGGCATTTTTCAAACTGCTGCTTCTATGCTGTGTCTCTGGCCAAGTTATTATACTCCCTCTTTAAGGGTGGGGACTAAGTTTACTGTCATCCTTCAGCATTCCCAGAGTTAAGCCCACTGATTTTAAAAGCACCCAGATTTAAGCTGCACTGATTTTAAATGCTCCTAAAATTAAGCCTCACTGGTTTTTGAAGTTAGATTAACATCTAACTCATCTTCCCAGTGCCTGGATGCCTGATGTGGGGTCTGATCCTCTCCTTTCTCCCTGATTTTGGTGTTCCTCTGATTTGTGTTTAGTCGCGCTGGGAGTTTGGTTCTCAACGGAGTCTCTGCCCCTCCTCCTACCCTTTACGATGTGACTTCCTCTCTACAGTTAACTGTGGAAGGTCTGTTCTGCCAATCTGCAGGTTGTTTTCATAGTTAGGTGCTTAAATGTAGCTATTAGCTCAGTGTTCATGGGATGAGATCCTCCTCAAGATCCTCCTACTCCACCAACTTCCTTGAACCTCAACTTTACCAGGTATTTTAAGTAAAACTGCACTAACCTAATATTGACATTTTTACAGTATTGACTTTTGCAGCCGTGAATGTGGTATCTCTCTTCATTTAAAAGGTCTTTGATGTTTGTCAGTGAGATCTGGTAATTTCTCATAGTTGTCTAATATTTCTTATATTTATTCCTCTGATCTTGTGCTATTTTTCAAAAACTTCAATGAGATATAATAGACATAAAACACTGAGTAAGTTTCAGGTGTACAACATGTTTCTGGTACAAATAAACTTCAGTATGATTACCACCATAGTGGTATTAGCTAATACCTCTATCAACACATGATTACCATTTTTTTGTGACAAGACTTAACTCTTCTCTTTTAGCATTTTTAAATAAAATATAGTACAATTAACTGTAATCACAATGCTGTGTATTACATTCCCCAGAACCTATTTATAAGTGGAAATTTACCATTTGATCAACATCTTAATTCTACCACACCCCACCCCTGGCAACCAATGTTCTACTAATTCTGTAAGTTAAGGTTTTTAAGACTCTGCATGTTAAGCGGTACAGTGTTTGTCTTCCTCTTTCTGCAGACTTATTTCACTTAATATAATGCTCTCAAGGTCCATCCATGTGGTTGTGAATGGCAAGATTTCCTTTTTCTCATGGCTCAATTTATATATCAACTGGTATCAATTTATATATCAACTGGTATATACACACACATATACATACTTATTGCATCTTCTTTATCCACTCATCCACTGAAGGACACTTAGGTTGTTTGCCTGTCTTGGTTATTGTGAATAATGCTGCAATAAACATAGGAATGCAGATATTTTTCATTTCTTTTGTATATATACCAAAAAGTATGATTGCGGGATTACATGGTAGTTCTGTTTTCAATTTCAACCCCCATATTGTTTTCCACAGTAACTGCACCAATTTACATTCTCACCACCATGGTTCCCTTTTCTCTGTATCATCACCAACATCTATTGTCTATTCTCTTTTTGATGACAGCCATTCTAAAAGGTATGTAGTGCTATCTCATTGTAGTTTTGATTTGAATTTCCCTGATAATTAGCGATGTTGAGCACATTTTCAAGACCTTGTTAGCCTTCTGTATGTCCATCTTCTGCTGACATTTTATTCAGATTGGGTTTCTTTGTTATTAAATTGTGAGTTCTCTGTATATTTTGGATATTAACTTCTTATCAGATATATGGTTTGCAAATAATTGGCTTTTCATTTTTGGACTGTTTCTTTTGCTGTGCAACTGTTCTTTAGTTTGATGTAGTTCCACTTATTTATTTTTGCCTTTGTTGCTTACACTTTTGGTATCATTTAGAAAAAAATCATTGCCAAGACCCATGTCAAAGAGCTTTTCCCTGTGTTTTCTTCTAGGAGTTTTTGTTGTAGGACTACACCTACATTAAGAAAGGCTGGGAAGGGGTGCCTGGGCGGCTCAGTGGGCTAAAGCCTCTGCCTTCAGCTCAGGTCATGTTCCCAGGGTCTTGGGATCAAGCCCTACATCGGGCTCTCCGCTAGGTAGGGAGCCTGCTTCCCCATCTCTCTCTCTCTCTGCCTGCCTGTGATCTCTCTGTCAAATAGATAAATAAAATCTTAAAAAAAAAAAAAAGTCTGGGAAGCATCTTTAGTGGGTAATCATACACCCAGTAAAACACCTGTATCTATAAAAGTTATAGCCATTCAAGGGGAGAGCCAGCAGTTTATGTGTTACAATGAGATTTGTAGAATAGTACTTAGCAGAAGAAAATAGCAAAATGGGGAACCATCTTCCTATCTATAATCCACATAGTCACAGAAATGGAAATATTTTTAAAACCCTATTCAAGGACAATTTGCTGCGGCACTTAATGTGCCTGTCTACATATCTGCATAAAAATAAATTCTTCCAAATGCATCATCTTTCCAAATATACTTATCACATATGATCTTTCATATCTCTGCTACAAAGGCTATAAACTTTATAATTTACCATCCCCCTTTAAAATATATTTCGAACTTCTAATATAAAAGCTGATTGTGCTTAATGGAGAAATTTTAAAAAGGCAATATTAAATATATAGTATAAAATGATAAAGAATACTCATTTGTCACTGAGAGAAAACTGATAAACTCTGCTTTTTACTAAGCATATATTTAACAAAATTCCAATCATTTATTTTCCTTTTTATTACCCAACAGTAAATTGTGATGGTGTTCCCATATCATTAAAAATCATTCAGAAGCCTGATTTTTAATGCTATCTTCTTAGCTAGGTCTTTTTGACTTTACTATAAAATCATGGTACCAGACAAAAATTGTATAAAATATGCAGTACATGATACATAAATGAAGGTAAAACTTTGCTCTTATACTTAAAATACCTCATTATTTATATAAAAAGCTTCTAAAATTAATTTACAAAAGAAGAATTTTTAAATTCTACAATTTAAAAATGGGTGTAACTGTTTACCTACCCTGCTTGAGAGGCCACATTCTATTACTTGTTTGACTTAGGAGATTCTTTCATGCCAACTTTTTGCTCCACTTCACCTATCTCTTCTTTATTGTGTCATGATGTCAGTTTTGATCTATACCTTCCTATCTCTAGTCATCTTTGCCTAAAGATATAATCCTAAACCCTTCATGATTATAAGCAACATCAAAGACTAACTACTTTGCTTAGCTGCAGAGGTCTCTACAAGACTATTACTTGTATAACTTAAAAGAGATTTATAGTTTTCAGTAAAGTTCTTTAGAATGCATGTATATCCAACCTTTGTTGCTTTCTTTGTGGCAACATAACACTGTCAGTCACAAAATTTGACATGTAAAATAATACCAGTACTTAATTACCTGAAGTATAGATTTTCTCTAAATTAGGTATATATTCTCAGGTCAGACCTTCCCACCATTTAAACAGTTAAACAGTATTTAGAATTCTAAAATATGTTAACTAGATAATGAAACAAGATGTCATCTTTTCAGAACTTACCTATCATAAATTGACACTTAGCAAAAGATGTTAGTAGTCTTTTCCTATGGAGAAGGTTGCAAATATTACACTATTTGGGCATTAACCCTATTTTTCTCCTTTTCAGAAAGAAGTCAGTGTTTCAAGCATTATTCTGCTTTACTTATTTTCAGAATAGTAAATTGTGCTGATTCAGGCTGCAAATAAATAAATAATTAAGAATTTTACTTGAGGATTGGTATGTAATGTTAAGAATAAACTGAATATGTCCTAATTTGGCCAGTGTAGAATACAACAAAAGTATCTTCTAAGTAATCCCCAAAATGTGGATAGACATGCAGTTGTATGCTATAAACTTTAAGAATACCAGGGTGTGGTAGTCAGGAAAATTAAGTTCTAGTTTTGGCTAAAACTAGTCAAGACTAACCATCTAACATCTTAAAAGTCACTTTTTTGTGTCTTAGTTTGCTCATGTATAAAAGGAGACAGACCTAGAAGAGTCTAAATCTTTTCAGCACTAAAATGTTATACATATGATTAGATGACTGGGTAGAACCCAATCAAGATTCTAAAGAATTCTAGACAACATACAACTCTTAAAAAAATCATTTATTCATATCTACCTAATTGTACAAACCTATATTAAAAAAACTGAGCAGGGGATTTGCTTTATTCAAAGGTTCTTTTGGTTTAAATCCTCTTATATAGTGTTTGCTTTGCTACAAGAAATTTCAGTATAAAGTAATATCAAGGTGCCAAAGCAGAAAAGCTATTATAGAAACTGAATGATTTCCAAATAAATGATTTCACATATTAGCTGACAAAAATCATAAAATTATTAGTTTACTTTTGAGCTGAATTTGGATCTCTTACACTTATTTTGCATGTATAAAATTCTCTATGTAATGTGTCAGAATTTATACCAATTCTTAAGGTCATCTTCCTGTACCCTTACCATGTGCCCTGGAAACCACAGTTCACAAAACAATCTTGGTCTATAAAGCTTATGAGTTAAAAACATGTTTTATCAAAATACCTCCTTTTAACCATTTTAAAGTTTACAAAATGGCTTCATGTTACCATAAATCTATATTCCTATGGGAATCAGGGAACAGAGTTTTTATAGTCACTTACTTCCAAAAGGCTTAAAGAAAATAAAATGCCCTACATTCCCAGAGTTAATCATTCTTATAGTTTGCTATGAGGTAGAATTTAGTTTCAAGCTGACCTGTTTCAGCTGCTATCATCCACATACATACATACCTTTCAAGAAATGTAGATGTCAGGAATTCAGAAAGTATCCTAGTGATGCATTAGCATGCACTTCTATGGCTTTGCAAGTGCTAACAGAGCTGGGAAGAGATATACTGAAAGTTCAGTAACATCACACTGGTAGATTGAAAACGGCCACAGTAGGAGTACTCAATCACAGAGACAAGCAAATTGGGTAGGTTTTTGTTTTTTGTTTTTTTTCTTTTGTTTTGGTTATTAATCATTTAAGAGAACATCACTGAGGTGATCCCAGATTATAGTTCATGAGAGAAAAATTTCCACCCAGCAAAGATCTATAACTGTATAAAATTTTTAACATTCACATATCCTCCCCCAACTTTCTATGATTTGTTTGGAAAGATAAAAGAGGGAGTAAGCTCCATATCATATATAATGTATTGCATGTCTTTGAACCTGTTTAATAGTGTTGCCCAACAGAAACAGAAAACAAGCCATATACATAACTTCAAATTTTCAAATACATCTCAAATCAGATTTAAATTATCACTGGAAACACTTTAACTGCATTTAGATTTCATAAAATTTATAGTTGAAGTAGTTTTAGGTAACCAGGTTGGTCCACACATTCTTAATTTTTTTTTACAATTATTAAACCAAGTATCAGTTTTTAACTTTAAATTGTCTAAAATTAAATAAAATTTAAAAGTTACTTCCTCAGTCATACTAGTCACCTTTCAAGACTTCACCAGCCACACATACTGGTAATTAGCAGACTGGCCAATGTAGCTCTATGGCATCTGTACTACAGAAGTTTCCCAGAGGCTTGGGCCTTATTCTGTGCCTGCTTAAAGCTGGCAATCAAATGAATTATTTCAATTTTCAGTGCCTCAGTTTTCTGAGATAATAATCATAGCAGAATAATAGATTAATAGTTATAACTATTTAATAACCAAAGTTCTAATGATTGCTATAATCCTGAAATCGCTCATAGGATACAGCAGCCACGATTTTTGTCATGTGTTGTTATTTAAACAACTAATTCATCAAATAGTAACTGCATTTTTTTTAAAGATTTAATTTATTTATTTGACAGAGAGCTCACAGGCAGGCAGAGAGGCAAGCAGAGAGAGAGAGAGATGGGGAAGCAGGCTCCCTACCTAGCAGAGAGCCCGATGTGGGGCTCGATCCCAAGACCCTGGGACCATGACCGGAGCCGAAGGCAGAGGCTTTCACCCACTGAGCCACCCAGGCGCCCCTAGTAACTGCATTTTGAAGAAGAGTTTAACCTCATTAGGTGTTAGTAACAATAAATGCTAAGCATTTATAGAGTGTTTTCCATCTTTGAAGGTCTTTACTGATTGTAATATGCTAGTAACATAATATTTCATTTTTGTTAATGAATTCCTGAGGCCAAAGAACTTTCTGCTCAACAAAAACCTTCAATAACTTGTCATACACTCTACACTACATAAATTCAAGTGTTAAGGTCTTATACCTGAGTGATGAATAGGACAAAATATTCATACTAAGTAACTTCTGATTTGAGAGGTACTTGAAGTTGTAGTTCTGATCCTGAGTACATAATAAACCAATCCCAATGGAGAAAAATGGTGCTTCTATAATGTTCATCACTTGTGTGTTATCTGCAAAACTAACAAAAGTCAAGTACAGCTCTCTTGATTTTTAAATCTCATTTTTGTAGTACTTAACCTCTCTCTAAATTGCCATCAGAACCATAATAATACCATCCACTTTTACTGGCTTTATAGTTTTCATAGTGCTTACCTGCCTCATTGTATTATCTCAACAACCTGAAAGATAAGAATAGGACATAGGTGTTGTTAGGCCTATTTGGGGGATGATATTGAAAAAAAACTAAGAGGGGCACCTGGGTGGCTCAGCGGGTTAAGCCTCTGCCTTCGGCTCAGGTCATGATCTCAGGGTCCTGGGATTGAGCCCCACATCAGGCTCTCTGCTCAGTTGGGAGCCTGCTTCCCCCCTCTCTCTCTGCCTGCCTCTCTGCCTACTTGTGATCTTTGTCAAATAAATAAATAAAATCTTAAAAAAAAAAAAAAAGCTAAGAGATTTGGTCGTAGTTACACAGTGATCAGTGTAAGAGCTGGAGCCAGAATCCAGGTATTATGATTTTAGCCATAATTTAATAAATTCTTACTAGATGTTGGAGAATATGTTGAACACGGTACATTACCTCACTTAATGGTCATGATAGTCTTTCAGCATATCTGTTTTACAGATGATGAAAGTATGATGCAGAGATATCATTAGGCACTTTTTTCCTGCGCTACCTAAATATCCAACACTTCATGTTGCCTTAACAATCAGAAGTAAAATTGTTTACATTAACATACCATTTGTTATGAAAAATGTGATGAAGACTTAAACACCATAAATACTTCCAGGGTGAATTTTCTGTTAAAATTCAATTAGTTCTTTTTTCTTTCTTTTCTGGGTAAATTCCATGTGTACTAGATAGTTACCATGTTCCTGGTAAACTGCCTCTAAGAAGGAAGTAAAACAAACGAGCACATACATGTAGATGCAGCAGCAAGAGAAAAGACAAAATGTGAAAGAGAAACATGTTTCTAGTAAAACTCTTTCCTTATCTAGAATTAGATACATTCAAAAATGTATGCACTAGGGCGCCTGGGTGGCTCAGTGGGTTAAGCCTCTGCTTCTGGCTCAGGTCATGATCTCGGGGTCCTGGGATCAAGGCCTGCTTCGGGCTCTGTGCTCAGTGGGGAGCCTGCTTCCCCCTCTCTCTCTGCCTGCCTCTCTGCCTATTTGTGATCTATCAAATAAATAAATAAATACAATATTTTAAAAATATGTATGCATTATATGTTTTTATAAAATGTATAGTTTTTCCAAATTAATAATCTAGACATTTGGAATACAATCATTTAAGCAGAAGAAATAGCTGGCAAATATTTTCATGTCAGGTGGTATGCATGCTAAGTTTATAACCTTTCCTCTGTTTATTCAATGTAAGGTAACTTGATGTGACAGGGTATGACATACCACAAAGATGACTCATGTCAGGAATTTCAAGAAATCTTAAAAACAAAATATTTTAAAAGTATTTAAATAAATATTATTTTAAGGATCTATAGAGTATGAGACTATAAAGAGTTTACTTCAAATGCTTAAATGTTTAGGAAAGTCTTTTGCTCAGAAAAAAAAGAAATATCTGGCAATGAAGGTAGGGGAGGAATCTCTAGGGTCCTTTATTGTTAGAGTACCTACCAGCAGATATACCTATTTATTTAGTGTTCACGTACTTATTTGTTGACCAGACAATTCAAATGCTAAATTTATTTCTATCACCTAAAGCCTTTTCTTCTAAAGCCTTTGCAGTTATTTCAATGTCATTATACACTCCTATTCCAAAGTAGGGGGTTTCAACAAAGAATATGGTTGGATCACAATATTTGCTTCTAAGGGGCTGAATTTTGTTTCTGTCATAGGAAAATAAGTGTGTACTTTTTGAAGTAGACATTAAAATATACATCTGGAGGGGTATACATACTGTAAATGTTCAACTCAGTGAACACACTCATAACTATAATGCCAATAATGAACTTAACTTTATCAGCACCCCCAAAAGGCTTCCTTGTCCTGCCTTCTCCTACCTCCAAAGGATAAACACTCCTGACTTCTAATACTACAAATCAGTTTTACCTGATCTTGTAAGGGAATCCTGCATCGTTATATAGAAATACATGCACTCACAAATATATGGACTGCAGTAATGTACAAAGATGAGTATTAGGGTCTTTTCTTGGTTGGGAATCTGACTTATTTAACAGTATTTGTGAAATGCATCCATATGTTTATATGTATTATTCTACTGTATACTACAAATGTGTACCACAATTTATTTACTTATTTAGTCATCAAATGTAAAACAGCATTTGGATTGTTTTGAGTTTGGGATTCTTACAAATACTTTTCTTCATGTCGTTTGCAAATAAAGCTATTCCCTCATACATTCAACTTCCGGAGATACCTCCAAAGATTTCTACAGAGTAGCTGAAGCAGTTTACATTTTTATTATCAGTACATGAGACCTCCAGGTCATCCCACCTTTGCCAACACTTGCTATCCCCTGCTACAATTTTACTCATTCTGGAAGGCATATTAGATTGCAGATTTAATTTGTATTTTCCCTGATGATTCATGAAGTTGAATCATTTTAGACAGTTATTGAAGATGTGGATATAAGTGTTGTGAAGTGCCTTTTAAGACTTCTGATAGGGGCACCTGGGTGGCTCAGTGGGTTAAAGCCTCTGCCTTCGGCTCAGGTCATGATCTCGGGGTCCTGGGATAGAGCCCCACATCGGGTTCTCTGCTCAGTGGGGAGCCTGCTTCCTCCTCCCTCTCTCTGCCTATTTGTGATCTCTGTCAAATAAATAAATAAAATTAAAAATAAAAAAGATTTCTGATCATTGCTCTACTGAGTTATCACCCGTTTTCCTTATGATTTTTCAGGAGTTCTTTAAATATTCTGATATGAATCCACTATTGGATATATGTACTACAGATATATATCATACTCTTGGACTGCCATTTTTTAGTATTCTTTTGAGAACGGAAGTTTTTAGTATTAATGTACTCCAATTTATGTACTACCAAGTACCCATTTTTCCATTATGTTTATTACATTTTGTGCCCTGTTTTAAGAAAGTCTTAAGTGGCACTCCAGGTCTTAAAGAGATTTCTTATGTCTTCTTTAAGATCTTTATTTTACCTTTTGTATTTAGATCTGTAATCTATTCTAAAATTGATTTTTGTATACACTGTGGGGCAGGATTTAGAAATTGATGTTTTAACCACATAGATATCCAAATAACCCAGCATCATTTATTTAAAAGATAATCCTAGGGTGCCTGGGTGGCTCAGTGGGTGAAAGCCTCTGCCTTCAGCTCAGGTCATGATCTCAGGTCCTGGGATGGAGGTCCTCATCGAGCTCTGTGCTCAGCGGGGTGCCTGCTTCCCCTCTCTCTCTGCCTGCCTCTCTGCCTACTTGAGATCTCTCTCTCTCTCAAATAAATAAATAAATCTTTAAAAAAAAGATAATCCTTTCTCCACTGCAGTGTCACCTATATCGTAAGTCGGGTGACTACATTATATCTATCTTTCATCATTATCACTGTTGCCATTATTACAGATTTGTAAAAGGTCTGGATTTTCAGTAATATAAGTCTTCTGACTTTGTTGTTTAGAATTGCCTTGAGTATTTGTTGGTCCCTTGCATTTCCATTTCCATTTTACAATCAATTGTCAATTTACATTAAAAAAGTATGATTAGGACTCTAATTGGGTTTGCATTGAATTTTTAAAAATCAATATAGAGAACTAGTATCTTTAGAACATTCAACCATCCACATGTTATATATCCTCCCATTTACATGTCTTCAATTTGATTTCTAATATTTCATTATTTTCCATGTAGACATCTTACATGTTTTTCCATAAATTTGTTTCTAAGTATTTAGGACATTTATGCTCTGGTAAACAGTATATTTTTGAGTTTCATTTTCTGTAGACATAAAAATTTTTCTAAGGTATGCTTGACATACAATGTTACTTTAGTTTCAGCTGTACAACAGTCATTCGAAAAGTCTATACTTTATACTGTGCTTACCACAAAAGTAGTTACCATCTGTCACCTTACAATGTGACTGCAATACCATACAGTGTATGACTTATTCATTCCATAATTGGAAGTATCTATCGTCTTCTTCACTTCACCCATTTTGCCCAGGCCCCATCCCTATCCCCTCTGGCAACCACTAGTTCTGTGTTTATGGGTCTGTTTCTGCTTTTTGTTTGTTTAGTGAGTGAAATAATATGTAATCTGTCTTTCTCAGTCTTATTTCGTTTGACATAATACACTCTAAGTCTATCCATGTTGTTAAAAAAGGCAAGATCTCATTCTTTTCTATGGCTAATATTCCATTGTGTGTGTGTGTGTGTGTGTGTGTGTGTGTGTGTGTGTGCATACACACACATACATACCACATCTTTAGCAATTCATCTGTTGATGGGTATTTTGGTTGTTTCCATGTTTTGGCATTGACAATAATGCTGAAATAAACAGAGGTACATTTATCTTTTTAAGTTAGTATTTTATTTTAAAGAAATACCCAGTAGTGGCATTACTAGATCATATGATATTACTATTTTTAATTTGTTGAGCACTCTCAAGGACTCTCCATCCTTTCTTTCACAATGGCTGCACCAATTTACATTCCCAGCATACCAGCAATGCATAAGGGTTCCTTTTTCACCACATCTTCACCAATATTTTTTATTTCATGTCTTTTTGATAGCCATTCTAACAAGTGTAAGGTGATACCTCCCTGGTTTTGGTTTGTATTTCCCTGATGATGAGTATCTTTTCATGTGTATGCTGGCCATGTATGTCTTTTTTGGGAAAATGTCTATTAAGATCCTTTGTCCATTTTTTAATCAAATTATTTCTTTTTTTGGTGTTGAGTTGTATAAGTTATTTATATATTCTGGATATTAACTACTTTTCAGGTATATCTCTGCAAATACCTTCTCTCAATTACTATGTTGCCTTTTCATTCTATTGACAGTTTCCTTCACGTACAATAGCTTTTCATTTTGGTGTAGTCCCAATAGTTTTTTTTGTTTGCTTGTTTCCCTTGCCTAAGGAGACATAACTAGAAAAATGTTGCTATGACTGATGTCAGAGAAATTTACTGCCTGTACTCTCTTCTAGGATTTTTATGATTTCAGGTCTCACATTTACATCCTTAACCCATTTTAAGTTTATTTGTATATGGTATGAGGAAGTGATCAAGTTTCATTCTTTTTGCATGTAGTTATCCAGTTTTCCAGCACAATTTGTCGAAAAGACTGTCTTTTCCCCATTATATATTCTTGCCTCTTTTGTTAAAGATTAACTGTATAAGCGTGGGTTTCTCGGTTCTCTATTCTTTTCCACAGATCTTTGTGTATGTGTTGTGCCAGTACCATATGGTTTTGATTCCTACAACTTTATAGTGTATCTGGATATCTGGGATTGTGATACCTCCAGCTATGTTCTTCTTTCTCAACATTATCTTGGCTATTGGTGATCTTTTCTGGTTCCATACAAATCTTAGGATTATTTGTTCTATTCTATGGAACATGACATTGGAATTTTGATAAGGATTGCATTGAATCATTATATTGCAGACACAGATCAATGGAAGAGAATATGGAGCCTAGAAATAAATTCATGCATATACATCAAGTATATTTGACAAGGGAGTTGAGAATACTCATTGGAGAAAAGAATCATCCCTTCAATAAGTGGTGCTGGGACAGCCATATGCAAAAGAAAAACAAAACTAGGGGCACCTGGGTGGCTCAGTCAGTTTAGCCTCTGATTCTTGATTTTGGCTCAGGTTATGATCTCAGGGTCCTGTGATCAGGCAACACATCGGACTCTCCCTCTGCCCCTCCCCCCCACTCTCTCAAATAAATAAGTTTTTTTTTTTTTAATAAATCAGTCTTAAAAAAAAAAAACTGGGCCATGATCTTACCCCACACACAAAAATTAACTCAAAATGGATTTATGTCTTGAACATAATGACCTGAAACCATAAAACTTAAAAGAAAAGAGCTGGTAAGCTTCTTGACATCAATGATGGCAAAGATTTCTTTGGATTTGACACCAAAAGCAAAAGTAAATATGGAGGATTATATCAAACTAAAAAGAAACCATTGACAAAATGAGAAAGGCTACCTATGGAATGGGAGAAAATTTGCAAATAATATATCTGATAAAGACAATATCCAAAATACATAAAGAACTTATAAAACTTAAAAGCAGTAAACAAATAATCTGATTTTAAAATAGGCAGAAGATCTGAAGACATTTTCCAAAGACAACATACACAGGGCTAACAGGTACATGAGAAGGTACTCAATACCTTTAATTGTCAGGGAAATGCAAATCAAAACTACAATGAACTATCTACAATGAAGTATCTCACATTTGTGAGAATGGCTATTATCAAAAAGACAAGAAATAAGTGTTGGTGCGAATACAGAGAAAACGGAGCCCTTGTACATGGTTAGTGGGAATGTGAACTAGTGAAACCACCATGGAAAACAGCATGGAATTTCCTGAAAAAAAATTAAAATAGAACTACTCTATAATCCAGTAATTCTACTTATCAGTATTTATCTGAAGGAAACAAAGATACTTACTTGAAAGATACCTGCACCCTCATGCTTACTGCAGCATTATAGTAGCCAAGATAAGGAAACAACCGAAGTTGTTGTACAGCGATGAATGAATGGATAAAGAAAATGTGGAAACCTGTACAATGGAATGTTATTCATCCATAAACATAAAGGAAATCTTGCCATTTGCAACAACAAAACATAATACCCTCAAGTCCATCTAAGTGAAATAAGTCAGACAGTAAAAGACATCATCTCACATATATGCAGACTCTAAGAAAAATGATTCTCAGGGGAAAGACTGGTGGTTACCAGAGGTGAGAGGTGGGCCAAATTGCTGAAGGTGGTCAAAAGTGCAAACTTCCAGTTATAAAAAAAAAAAAATAAATAAATCCTGGAGATGTAACATAAAGCATGGTGACTATATTAAACTATACTGTGTTGTATATTTAAAAATTAGAGATTGACTAAATCTTATCAGTTTTCATCATAAGAAAAAAATTGTGTGGTGATGTTTACTAATCTTATTTGATAATCCTTTCACAATATTTATATATATCAAATCATTATGTTGAATACCTAAACTAAATCAACGTTATATGTCAATTGTGTCTCATTAAGAAGAGGGAGAGAGGGGACGCCTGGGTGGCTCAGTTGGTTAAGCAGCTGCCTTCGGCTCAGGTCATGATTCCAGCGTCCTGGGATCGAGTCCCACATCCGGCTCCTTGCTCAGCAGGGAGCCTGCTTCTCCCTCTGCCTCTGCCTGCCACTCTGTCTGCCTGTGCTCGCGCTCTCTCTCTAACAAATAAATAAATAAAATTTAAAAAAAAAAAAAGAAGAAGAAGAGGGAGAGAGAATAAAAAATAACATACTTAAGCCAAAATGTAGTAATAATTAATGTCAGGGTCTAAGGCAGAGGCTTTAACCCACTGAGTCACCCAGGCGCCCTGGGTTGTGGCATTATTAAAAAAATTTTATCTTCTAGTTTTAGACTTGTCTTTATACTTAAAAATAGCTGTTTCTTCTGGAATTCTGTAAGTCCTTTCTTCAGTGAGAAGGCAAGGGAGCCAGAGTTATGAGTGAACTCACTTAAGAATTTTTCTTAAGCTCCTCGAAAGTGGCAGACTATACTCATCTCATTTTGCTGTCTCCCAAAACTACAATGAGGAGGAAGAGAAGTAAAGAGTGGATAACTGACAAACTGATGGAAGAACCTAGCCTGCAAAAGACTGAGAACCAAGCCAAATTATACAGATCCAAAGGATAGGACCTAATCTGAATTTTTAACAGCAGCACTGGAAGCAAGACAACAGTGGATGATTACCTTCAAACCTTACAAGATCAATTATTTACTCACTAAAACTCTCAAATGATAAGGGAGATTACTCAAAACACTAAAAGAAATGGCAGTAACAGGTAACTATGATGTCAGGGTAGAAATAGGGGATTAAAAGGACAAACAGGGGAAAGCTCCTGAAGAAGTAGTTTGATCCCCATTCCATAAGATGACTGAACTTCTCCACCCAAGCAGCAAAGTAGAGGCTTATTTTCTAGGGGTTTCTCTGGAGAATGTAAAAGAGAATGAGACCCCAGGGTGAGTACCATGCTACAAACAGGGATTAAGTTATGTTATGCAACTAAGAAATGCTAAGATCCCTGGTGTCTTTTTTACTTGGCTCCAGAAACACTGTCAATCAGTACATAATTTCCAGGCAAGAGATTTCAAAATTGCTCAAATAGTAAAGACCTGTAACATCTACAAAGATACTAACATCCTGGGCTCCCCAACACATGCTCCCCACTGCCCAAATTACCGTATGTCTTGATAAAAACTCTCAACGACATATGTATAGGTAGAACATACCTCAACATCATAAAGGTCATATATAAAAGACCCACAGCTAGGGGCACCTGGGTGGCTCAGTGGGTTGGAGCCTCTGCCTTCGGCTCAGGTCATGATCCCAGGGTCCTGGGATCGAGCCCCACATCAGGCTCTCTGCTCAGCGGGGAGCCTTCCTCTCCCTCTCTCTGTGCCTGCCTCTCTGCCTACTTGTGATTTCTGTCTGTCAGATAAATAAATAAAATCTTTAAAAAAAAAAAAAAGACCCACAGCTAATATCCTCCTCAATGGGGAAAAACTGAGACGTTTTTCTCTATGCTCAAGAACAAGATGGGGATGTCCATCCTCACCATTATTGTTTTTTGAAAGATTTTATTTATTTACTTGTCAAAGAGAGAGAAAGAAGAGAGAGCAGAAGCAGGGGGAGCAGCAAGCTTCCCACTGAACAAGAAGCCCGATGCACGACTAGGTCCCAGGATTCTGGGATCATAACCTGAGCCAAAGCTAGATGCTTAAGTGACTGAGCCACCCAGGCACCCCTCACCATTATTATGTAACATAGTACTGGAAGTCTTAACTTCAGCAATCAGACAACAAAAAAATGAAAGGCACCCAAATTGGCAAGGAAGAAGTCAAACTTTCACTCTTCACAGATGACATGATATTCTACGTGGAAAACCCAAAAGACTCCACCAAAAAATTGCTATGACCAATACAAGAAATTCAGTGAAGATGCAAGATAGAAAATCAATGTACAGAAATCTGTTGCATTTCTATGCAACCACTAATGAAACAGCAGAAAGAGAAATAACGGAATCAATCCCACTTAAAATTACACCAAAATCCATAAGATATCTAAGAATAAACCTAACCAAAGAGGTAAGAGATCTGTACTCTGAAAACTATAGAACACCCATGAAAGAAACTGAAGAGGACACAAAGAAATGAAAAAACGTTCCATGCTCATGGATTGGAAGAATATTGTTAAAATGTCTATACTACCCAAAGCAATCTACACATTTAATGCAATCCCTATCAAAATACCACCAGCACTTTTCACAGAGCTGGAATGAAGAATCCTTTGTATGGAACCACAAAAGACCCCTAATAGCCAAAGCAATCTTTAAAAAGAAAAGCAAATCTGGCGGCATCACGTTTCAAGACTTCAAATGATATTACAAAGCTGTAATCATCAAGACAGTATGGTAGTGGCACAAAAACACATAGATCAACGAACAGTGTAGAGCACCCAGAAATGGACTTACAACTATATGGCCAACTAATCTCTGACAAAACAGGAAAGACTATGCAAAGGTAAAAAGACAGTTTCTTCAACAAGAATGCAAAAGAATGAGGACCACTTTCTTACAGCATACACAAAAATAAACTCAAAATGGATGAAAGCCGTAATGTGAGACAGCAAACCATCAAAATCCTAGAGGAGAACAAAGGTGGCAACCTCTTCGACTAGTAAGACTAAGGTGGCAACCTCTTCGACTAGTTGGCTATACCAACTTCTTACTATACATGTCTCCAGAGGTAAGGGGAAAAAAGCAAAAATGAACAATTGGGACTTCATCAAGATAAAAAGCTTCTGCACAGCAAAGGCAACAAAACTAAAGGCAACCAACAGAATGAGAGAAGATATCTGCAAATGACATACTGGATAAAGGGTTAGTATCTAAAATCTACAAAGAACTTACAAAACTCATACCTAAAAAATAAATAATCCAGTTAAGAAATGGGCAGGAGACTTTTTCCTAAAGAAGACATACAAATGGCTAACAGAGGCATGAAACGATGCTCAACATCACTCATCATCAGGACAATAAAAATCAAAACCACAATGAGACACCACCTTAATGAGATACCTGTCAGAATGGCTAAAATTAAGAACTCATGAAAGTACTGGCAAGGATGCAAAGAAAAGGGAACCCTCTTGCACTGTTGCTGGGAATGCAGACTGGTGAAGCCACTCTGGAAGACAGTATGGAGGTTCCTCAAAAAGTTAAAAATAGAACTAGGCTACAACTGAACAACTGCACTACTAGGTATTTACCCAAAGGATATAAAAATATAGATTCAAAGGAGTACATGTACCCTGATGTTTATAGCAGCATTATCAACAATAGCTAAACTATGGAAAGAGCCCAAATGCCCATCCATGATGAATCAATAAAGATGTGTGTGTGTGTGTGTAACAGAATATTACTCAGCCATAAAAAGGAATAAAATCTTGCCATTTACAATAATGTGAATGGAGCTAGAGGCTATGATGCTAAGCAAAATAAATCAGAGAAAGACAAATACTGTATGATCTCATTCATATGTGGAATTTAAGAAACAAAACAGATGAACATATGGGAAGGGGGAAAAAAGAGAGAGAGAGGGAAACAAACCATAAAGGACTCTTAACGATAGAGAACAAACTGAGGGTTGATGGAGGGAGGAGGGAGGAGGGTGGGGATGGGCTAGATGGGTGATGGGTATCAAGGAGGGCACTTGTCATGTTGAGTACTGCGTGTTATATGTAAGTGATGAATTAATAAATTCTACTCCTAAAACCAGAATTACATTATATGTTAACTAGAATTTAAATAAAAATTTGAAAAATAAAACAAATTACCCTATGTGAAGCTGTTGCAGAATTCACTTAAACCTTGCCCACTGACTCCCTAGAATGGAGCTCCTATAAATGCTATAGGAAAGTAGAAACTATACCATTATTGTTCAGCTTTTCTCTTCCAAGGACCCTTCATATAACTGTAGCAATACTATCTTTTCTTTCCATAACCAGGTTTGTGAGTGCTACCCAGATTTTCAAAATCAGACATCTGCTGTCTAGTGATACTCATGTAGATGGGTAGTAAAATATTCTCTGACAATATCACTGGGTTAATGGAGAATCTGAGTCTTTGCTGATTATCATTATTATCTTAGAAATTTGGGGCACCTGGGTGGCTCAGTGGGTTAAAGCCTCTACCTTCGGCTCAGGTCATGATCCCAGGGTCCTGGGATCAAGTCCCGCATTGGGCTCTCTGCTTGGCGGGGAGCCTGCTTCCCTTCCTCTCTCTCTGCTTACCTCTCTGCCTACTTGTGATCTCTGTCAAATAAATAAGTAAATAAAAAAGAAATTATTTTAGCAATCACAAATGCATTTGAACAATTTAGTCAAAATAACCCAACATTCAGAACAGAATTCATGAGCACGATCAATGGAAGATGGGTTGTTTCCCTTAAATAGGAATTCCTAGTTTAAAAACTTAAGATTTTCTACATTTAGACTTATTTATATTTATTTAAAACTGATAGTCATTTTTTACTTTTCTTTAATGAGAGACTAAAGTAGTTAAAGAATATATCCATTTTATATTGTCTATATAGAAAACATATATGCTGAATATATGAAAAATGGAATATACCCATTTTATAATTGTCTATATAGAAAAGTTGGGGGTCACTTCCCCATTTTTTCTTAGGCTTTATAGGTTAGATCAGTTGTTCTTAACCTTGATAGACTTCTTCCACTTTTTAAAACAAACTGTTGAGGGGCAGCCTGGATGTCTCAGTTGGTTAAGCATCTGACTCCTGCTCGGGTCGTGGCCCTGGAGTCCTTGGATGGAGCCTACACTGGGCTCCCTGCTCAGCAGGGAGTCCACTTCTCCCTCTCCTGCTTCCGCCCCCCTGCTCGTGCTCTTTCTCAATAAAAATAAATAGAAATAAATTTAAAAACTGCCAAAATCAAACTCATAACTGATGACATGTATATATAACATACATACATAATTTTAATAAAACAGTGCATTTATAATTTTAAAAATATTTTTGTGATACTTCTAGACTAAAAGGCATAATGAAATATTAAATTGCTAATATCTGTGCTTAGAATCACTGTAAATTTAACAGCTATAAATGCAGTGTTGTACTGTTGACTCAACTACTGCAAACTTCACCTCTAGGCAGAGCCTTAAACATAGTTAACAAACCAAGAAAATAAAGGACTTACCTGTCATCAGAACTGTAAGTGAAGGACTCAGTACTTAGCATAGCAAAAAATGTAGTTATTATCCAAGCCAGATGCTTCTGTTCCTACATTCCTGATCAGTGGCTCATGAGATCTTCAGTTTTTTCTAACGTCTTGTTAAAAAAAGAAAAAAAGGAAGGGGTGGGGCATGAAGGAACTCCTATTGTGCCAGCACTCTCCAATGTGAGGTCTGTGTCTTAAAGAAGTTGTCTTACAGGGGAGAAGCGTACGTAGAAAAGCCTTCCAGAAACTCTCAAGCTAAAAGTAGTTTGTGATGTCCTTAAGCCCACTGTGGTGCTTCAGCCAGATACTTAAGTTTGAAGTTTGATCTTTTATACTAGGAGTAATCATGTGTGTGCACCCAAGTATGTAAATGTGTGTGCATGCATTTGTGTATGTGTGTGTTAAATTTTTTTAAAAGATTATTTATTTATTTATTTGACAGAGATCACAATTAGGCAGAGAGGCAGGCAAAGAGAGAGAGGAAGGGAAGCAGGCTCCCTGCTGAGCAGAGAGCCCGACCCAGGATTCGATCCCAGGACCCTGAGATCATGACACCAGCCGAAGGCAGAGGCTCAACCCACTGAGCCACCCAGGCGCCCCGTGTGTTAAATTTTTATTCTTATCTTTTGCTTTCAATTTTATCTGAGTCTCTGCTTAGGCAAAGCTGAAGTGATTGGACCAAACCCTCAGGATGTACCTTTGGAGAGCCCAGAGGTGACTATCCTCAGCAATGTTCTAATGCTATGGGAAAGGCTCTAACCCAGAGTGGCACAACCCACACTCCCTCCTCAAAGATAGTTTCACTTTTCTGGGATTCACAGGTCACTTGCACAGCCTATTTTTCTAATCTTATTGCTCTGTTTAATGAACCTTCTCAAAAAGGTATTAAGACTTTGCCTGAGTTCTAGTTCCAAATTCTCTACATAATTTTAATTAACAAAGACAATTGGGAGGAAACAAATGGACACCGACACATAGCAATGCCTAACCTAATCAAGAATGTTTTATTAGAGTTGAGCCCCTAAAGATAAGGGGGATACAGGCCAGAAGATGGGGAAGTCATGTGGCAGTATACCTAGTTCTACATGTCTAAAAAAATAATCTCGGGACGCCTGGGTGGCTCAGTTGGTTAAGCGGCTGCCTTCGGCTCAGGTCATGATCCCAGCGTCCTGGGATCGAGTCCCACATCGGGCTCCTTGCTCAGCAGGGAGCCTGCTTCTCCCTCTGCCACTCTGTCTGCCTGTGCTCGCTCTCTCTCTAACAAATAAATAAATAAAATCTTTAAAAAAAAAAAAATCTCAAACATAAGCTCTGCACTAGAGGGTTACTATGCCAGTAAATAGTAACATACTGCAATGTCACTGCATAGTAATTCTGACTTCCATGCCTGGTTTTTTCACCTTTTTAAAAATTATTTGAGTATACACTGACATACAATGTTATATTCAATTCACGTGTACAACATAGTGATTCCACAAGTTTTACATTGTGCTGCGCTCACCCCAAGTATAGCCACCATCTGTCACCCATACAAGGCTATTACAATACCACTGACTATATTCCTTATGCTGTTCCTTTTATTCCTGTGACTTACTCATTCTATAACTGGAAACCTATATATCCCACTCCTTTTTACTCATTTTTCCCATCCTGCCACCCTCTCTCCTCTGGCAACCATCAGTTTATTCTCTGTATTTATAGGTCTGATTATGCTTTTTGTTGTTTACTCATTTTTTTTAAGAGTCCACATGTGAGTTAAGTCATATGGTATTTGTCTTTCTCTGACTTTTTTCACTTAGCATAATACCCTCTAAGTTTATCAATGTTGTCACAAGTGGCATGATCTCATCCTTTGATGGCTGTGTAATATTCCATTATATATATATGTGTGTGCATGTATGCATGTGTGTGTGTATACATCACATCTTCCTTATCCATTTGTTTACTGATGGACACTTAATTGATTCCGTATCTTGGCTATGGAAGATAATGCTACATCAAAATAAAAAGCTTTTGGTACAATGAAGGAAACCATCAAAAAAAACAACAAGGCAGCCTACTGAATAGAAGATGTCTTCAACTGATAAATACAAAGAGGGGTGAATATCTAAAATATAGAGAACTTATACAACACCAAAAAAAAATCCACAATCTGTTTTAAAAAAGGACATTTTCCCAAAGAAGACATAGAGCCAACAAACACAAGAAAAGCTGCCCAACATCACATCATCAAGGACATGCAAATCAAAACCACAATGAGATGCATCAGCTGACAGCTGTCAGAATGGCTAAAATAAAAAGACAAGAAACAACAAGTGTTGGTGAGGATGTGGTGGAAAAGGAACCCTCAGGTGCTGTTGCTAAAAATGTAACTGGGTGCCGCCACTGTGGAAAACAGTATGGAGTTTCTTCAAGAATTTAGAGGCAGAAATACCATATGATCCAATAACTCCACTACTGGAATTACCCTAAGAAAACAGGAATATTAATTCAAAAAAACACTGGGGGAGGTGTGGGGTGTGTGTGTGTGTGTGTGTGTGTGTGTGTACGTACGCGTGCTTCTCTACCTCTGGATAATTTCACAAAGCCTCACAAATCACAAGTTTAGGAAAGGACTTCACACTAAGAAACCTAAAAAGACTTAGAGAAAATCTTCTTACGTAGCAAGCAATAGACAAGAGTTATCTTGTCTGGAAACACCATTTTACTCCAGAACACACCCATACTACCCATTTTAGCTAAAAGTTTCCTTGAGCCTTTCACAGTCATAGTTGTAACAAAATACCTCACATTCAGCTTAGGGTTGTCCATGTTCAGTCAGATTCACCTACTCTTCTGCTGTTCCCTGCCTCTCTCAAGCTACTTTATCACCCAAGGCTCCAAGGACAGAGCATATACAAGAAGTAACAAACTCATAACAACCTCATATCCAATGCTGAAATCTGCTATTGTGGGAACCCATTTTCTAAAACTAGAAAGTCCTTAAACTTTTTTTGGCTTAAACTTTGTTTCTACCACCCAAATCTATGCCTTAGAGTTAAATTTATGTACCAGATTACCACACAAAAGTTAAAATACATACAATTAATACTTAAATAATTAAGAAAAAATTACTGAAGATGCCATGTTCAGGGCAGCCGGGAAAGGGGATGCACTCAGCATAGCCATAGGGGTTTTTGTTGTTGCTGTTTGTTTTTACTGCACCTTAATTTGCATAAAATACACATTAAACCACTGAAGATAATACACATACATATTTAAGTCATCTGTATTAACATCGTCTAGATGTGTAAAAGTTAATATATAAAAAATGTTGCAAACAAGGCAGAACAAGTATTTAAAAGCCAAAGTTTTAACAATTTTGTTCAGTTGGAATTTTCATCATTCCTATAATACATTATATCAGTTGCAAGGAAATTTTATTCTTTTACATGGAAAAGAAGTTTCTGCTTGAGGACTTCAACTTTAATCTGGAATTTTCAAACACTAATATGGTTGTATGGCCTTTTAAAAGCCTTTGGGTACAAGAATGATAAAATGTGGTTTTAGTTATTGGCATGCCTGTGCAACAAAGCATTTGGGAGATGGAACTGACAGGCCAGGAGTGTGTATAAAAGAAACCTATGCTTATGTCTGCTTCAGTGACTTTATTAGCCATACCCTACTTGTAAATTGTAAACTGTCATTCAAAGTAGCAGAGTGATGTTTTAAACAAGTTGGGTTATAATACCCCTACTTCTTTTGTCTTAATGCCTAAAGGTAAATTCAGAAACTGCTCCTATGTTTGGCTCATAAAAGCATCCATCTGGAAAAAGAAAATGAAATAATAAACCCAAATAGCAAAAGAGCAATGCAAAGAAGATTTATCACACCATATATATGGTGTGATATATATATACATGTGTGTATCTATATGTATGTATATATTAATTATACATTTAAACATTACAATTAGAAAATTCACCCATCATTATAGTGCACCTATTTCAGACTGAGGACAAAGAAAATGATGTTATTAATTGTTGGATGTTTTTAACCAGTATTTTAAAACATTACTAATATATACTGAATAGAAATTGCTATCAATAGCAAAAGCTTCACTGGAGACCTATGATGGAAAAGTCTGTTTGCTTTATTTTTTTTTAAAGATTTTATTTATTTATTTGACAGACAAAGATCACAGGTAGGCAGAGAGGCAGGCAGAGAGAGAGGAAGGGAAGCAGGCTCCCTGCTGAGCTGAGAGCCCGATGCGGGGCTCGATCCCAGGACCCTGGGATCATGACCTGAGCTGAAGGCAGAGGCTTCAACCCACTGAGCCACCCAGGCGGCCCAAAGCATACTGTATTTTATTAGAAATGCCTAACTTTAAAACATTAAAATAGATACATAAAAAATATACATTGACATTATACTTTCCTAACTGTAATTTTGAACTGAAATAAGGGATAAAACCAGTATTACAGTTTATTGGGTTCTTATTATAATATTCTAAATATTTACTACTAAATATTTACTACTAAATTTACTACTAGATAATTTAATCTTAACTTGTCTTATTAAAATCTGAACTATTGAAAAAATTCAAATTGTAGAGTACAGTATAGTCCATGAAAATTCCTCATAACCCTTTCCTTCCCTAACCAAAAACCTTACTTGCAACAAAATAACTTTTGAGGTCTAAATTTCAATAATGTAGTAATTCAAATGTCTAGCTTTTAGGTAAGCATTAAGGTTTTAATCCTTTACCATAAATTACCAAATTGAATTCTGGTCAGTACTTAAACTATGAGGCAAAGATCTTCCAAACTTTACTACAATACTTTAGATTGCTAAGTAACTTAATATTCAATAGTGACACTCCTAATTTTTCATATCTGAATGGATATGAAGGATATGTCAATGGATGGAGGCAACCTTAAGGGATATTAGGTAGTTTAGTCTTTGTCTATGGATTCAACTGTAGGATTACTGGGCTTTTCTTTTTGAGGAGGACCAAACCACACAACTATGTCTAAGGAAGCCTATTTATCTGACAAGTAAGAAAAGATAAACACCTGTAAGTTGATGTTTAAAGCCCAAACTAGTTTTGAAGTAACAAGAAAGGGAAAGCTAACAGCTCAGATTTCAGTCACTTTTCATCTAAACCCATCAATGTGTGCACTGGTCCATTAATTATGTGGCCCAGCACAAAATGATATGTTAGTCTTCCCTTTTACTCCGGGGTGACAGCTATGAGGTAAGGTTTTTTAGTAGGGAAGAAAGAAAAATATTTGAAATATTTTATATGTTGGTCCTACCAAAGTCATGAATGAAAATGAAAAATTCGAACTGAGGATCAAACCAGTTGTTTTATTCATCACTCTGATAGAACCAAAATAAATTTGAAGAGATGATCTAAAGCCTAAGATTCTAATGGACCCAGCTCTTCCAGGTTAATGAGATACTCTGTCTCGTTTTGTTCTGTAAAGGGCTATACGGTACATATTTTAGACATTTGGGCCACAGTTTCTGTCACAGCTGCTCAACTCTACCATTGAGCAAAAGCAGCCATAGATAATATATAAATGAATGATCAAGGCTGAGTTCCAATAAAACTTTACTTGTAAGCACTGAAATATACATTTTATATAAATTTCACTTGCCACAAAATATTATTTTTGTTTTTTTTCCCCCAACCATTACAAATATAAAAATCATTCCTAGCTTACAGGTTGCAGAAAAACAGGCATCAGGCTGGATGTAGCCTTGTCGTGTTTAGCAACCCTTATTTTAGTAGGTTATTTTGATTCTTGTTTTTTGGACTTCTTTTTGTGCTTCAAAGGGAAAACGTGTCACTGGGATTTAAAAAAAAAAAATCTTGTTTAAAATAAATACTAACATCTTCATCTTCAATATTATGTAAGTTATGTACTCTGCAAACATGGGAGAAAAATATTAAATAAGTTCCAAGTAGGGCATGTGATGTGATGAGCACTGGATGTTCTACACAACTAATAAATTACTGAACAGTACCTCTGAAACTAATGATGTATTATATGTTAGCTAATTGAATTTAAATATAAAATAAATAAATAAATACATTCCTGTTGTTTTTATGCTACCCAAGTTGGTGGTATTCTGGTACAGCAGCCTAAATAGACAGTAATAGGAAACTATATTTTTCACTGCTTGATGAATATAACACACCCAGATTATCCAAATTTATAAAGATTTTAAAAAGTTATTTTGGCCCCTCCTGCCCTCTTAAAAGTAGAAAAACCAATTTCTCATAAAAACAAGTAATGGTAAAAGTTACCATTCAAATCTCATACAAAGTTACTTATAAAAAAAACAGAAGAGATGGGCAAGCCTGGTGGTTATAAAAAAAACAGAAGAGATGGGCGAGCCTGGTGGTGGGTATTAAGGAGGGCATATATTGCATGGAGCACTGAGTGTGGTGCATAAACAATAAATCTTGGAATACTGTAAAAAAATTTTTAAAAATTTAAAAAAACAGGGACGCCTGGGTGGCTCAGTTGGTTGGGCAGCTGCCTTCGGCTCAGGTCATGATTCCAGCGTCCTGGGATCAAGTCCCGCATCGGGCTCCTTGCTTGGCAGGGAGCCTGCTTCTCCCTCTGCCTCTGCCTACCACTCTGTCTGCCTGTGCTCTCTCTCTCTAACAAGTAAATAAATTAAAAAAAAACTTTAAAAAAAAATTTTTTTTTAAAAAAACAGAAGAGCAGGATAGTTCCCCTAGAACGAAAGGACTCTAGAAAAACATGCCCACAAGTACATGAAAGCTGACCCTAATATTCTAAAGTAAGCTTAAATAAATTAATACATATTATGATAGAAATTATGAAAGAACAACATAAATCAGTATTGGAGAAATTCATAACTGTGGTGATTAAAGAAGCAAGATCTCTTACAGATTAAAAAAACTAAGGAAATAATTAGAAATAAAAGGGAAAAAATCATTTCAGAAGTGGAGTTTAAACTAGAAGTATCACAAAACCAAATAAACCCAATGCCTTAAAATAACTAGAAAATTTAAGAAGAAAGCACTTGAAAAATAAAAAATAACTGAATCATCAACAAAATAAAAGGACAACTTACAGAATGGGGGAAAATATTTGCAAATCTTTTATCAGATAAGGGGTTAATACCTGAAATATATAAAAAATTCATACAACTTAATAGCAAAAAAACCTAAACAACCCAATTAAAAATGGGGAGAGAATCTAATAAGGTGCTCAATATCACTAATCATCAGAGCAATGCAAATTAAAACTACAGTTAGACATCATCTTATACCTGTTAGAAGGACTATTATCAAAAAGACAACAAAAAAACAAGTGTTGGTGAAGATGTGAAGAAAAGGAAGCTTTTGTGTACTGTTAGAATGTACACTGGTGCAGCCAGTATGAAAACACTATGAAGGTTCCCCCCAAAATTAAAAATAGAACTACCGTATGATCCAGCAATCCCACTTCTAAGTATAAAGCCAAAAGAAGTGAAATCAAGATCTTGAAGAGATATCCACACTTCCATGTTCACTGCAGCATCATTCACATAACCAAGCAGCCTGTGTCTATTGATGGATCAATGGATAAAGAAAATGTGATGTATACACAAACACATACACACAGTGGAGTATTAGTCACCCATAAAAAAGAATGAAATCTTGCCATTTGGGTTGAACATGGTTGAACTTAGAAGGTATTATGTTAAGTGAAATAAGTCAGAGAAAGACATACCATATGACTTCATGTTTATGTGCAATCTAAAAAGCCAAACAGATGAATAAACAAACCAAGAGAAACAGACCATAAATTCAAGGAACAAACTGATGGTTGCCAGAGGAGAGGGGAATAAAGGAATGGGGTGAAGAGGAATGGGAGGTATAGGCTTTCAATTATGGAATGAATAAAAGTCTGGGGCGTTAAAGGTAAAACATAGGGAATGTAATTAGTGGTATTGTAATAGTGTTGTATGGTGACAAATGGTAGCTACACTTGTGGTGAGCACAGCACAACATACAGACCTCTCAAAGCAATATTTTGTATGCCTGAAACTACGATTTAAAAAAAAAATCACAGAAGTATCACAAAAATTTTTCCACAAAAATCATAGTTGACACTATGAAACACACTTTGATAACTCATGAGGTAAAATTCAGACCAAAAAGAGAAACAAGGACACTTCATAATGCTAAAAGATGCAATTCATAACAAAGACTTAATAGTTCTGAAAATTCCAAACAATATGACAACAGCTATCATTAAGCAGAAATTAGAAGAAATGCAAGGAGAATATACTTTCAATTTAACAAAGATCAAGTGAACAAAAAATTAGGATGTAGAAGACCTAAACAACATAATCAGTGAGTTAGATCTTTTAGATCTATAATAAATGAACTCTGATAATGGAGGGTTACCTTTTGATAAATGCTCACAGAAACATTCAGGAAAATTAGCCCTATCTTAGGCTACATACAAGGGAAACTGCAATAAGCCTGTTAATCTGAGGAAAAGAGAAATAATATCAGAAAGTGTACTCTGACCTTAGAGAATAAAATGAGAAATGAATAATAAAATAAAAATTAAAAGGCCTGTTGGGGTGCACGACTGGCACAATTAGTAGAGTGTGTAAGTCTTGATCTTGGGATTGAGTTCAAGTCTCACACTAGATGTAGAGATTATTTTTTTTTTTTAATTAAAAGTCCTGGGGCGCCTGGGTGGCTCAGTGGGTTAATGCCTCTGCCTTCAGCTCAGGTCATGATCTCAGGGTCCTGGGATCAAGCCCCACATCAGGCTCTCTGCTCAGCGGGGAGCCTGCTTCCTCCTGCCTCTCTGCCTGCTTGTGATCTCTGTCTGTCAAATAAATAAATAAAATCTTTAAAAAAAAAAAATCAAAAGTCCTGTTACCTGGAGATTTGAAAACATAGTATTGCATATTCTTAGATCAAGTTAAATTGCAGAATTTCTTAAAAATAAAAATAATGAGCATCTAATAAATCAAAGTATTTGACTTACAAGGAAAATTTATAGTATTTAAGTTATATTAAAAATGAAATTCAAAGACTCATGCAGAACTTAAAAGCTAAGAAACAAAAACAAAGCAATCTTCTACCCCTCAAAAAAAAGGAAAGACAATGAAAGTGAAAGCAAAAATTAATGCTAGAATTTCTTGCGTTTAATTTCTAGAAATTGAACCTAGAAAACAGAAAAGCAACAGAATAAATCCAAAATTTGCTCATTTGAAAAAAATCATCAATGTAGACAAATCACTAGCTACCGTTTTCAAGGGGAAAAGGAAGGACACACAAATACAAAGAATTAGACATGATAAATGGGGAATGATGATCAAAACAGAAGAAATTTAAAGTATCATAAGAGACTATTTACAGAACTCTGAATATATTTGAAGATTTCATGGAATGGATAATTTTTTTTAAGATTTTATTTATTTGACAGACGGAGATCACAAGTAGGCAGAGAGGCAGGCAGAGAGAGGGGGGAAGCAGGCTCCCCGCTGAGCAGAGAGCCTGATGTGGGGCTTGATCCCAGGACCCTGGGATCATGACCTGAGCCAAAGGCAGAGGCTTAACCCACTGAGCCAGCCAGGCGCCCCTGGAATGGATAATTTTTAAGACAACTATAATTTACCAGACTAGCAATAAGTCGTAAATAACAAGTTACCATATAAGAAAATAGAAGAACTAAAGTGCTCTCCCCCCACACTAAAATACCTCTGCCTAGTAGGAAAATTCTACCAAATATGTAAAAATCAGAGTATCTCAATGGCTGTTAAACTTTCCAAGGCCATTAAAAAGGAGGCAAATTTCAAAGTTCCTGTTACATAAGTACACCACTGATGCTGCACCTACCATAGGCATTACTACTGACATTCTCCCTTATAAGTATCATTACAACAACTCTTACATGAAACATTAGCAAATGGAGCACATTTAAAAAATCATGACTAAGTGTGGTTTATTCCTATTGGCAAAGATGGTTTTGTTAGGAAACCCATTAATTCATTATATTCATGGAACTAAGAAGTAAAACCTTATGATCACTTCCACAGATACAGAAAGGACATTTGACCCAATCAGCTCTCCCCAGGTTAACCTATAAATTTAACACTATGCTTATAAAAATATCATCAGACTTCCCCCCCCCCCCAATATCAACAAGTTACTTGTAAAATATTTTGGGAAGATGAGTGAGTAAGAAAAGCCAGGAAAATCCTGCAAAAGAAGAGTAAGAGGGAATGATCCCACGGACATTTACGCATACCATAAGGACTCTATAATTAAAAAGTATTAAATTGGTATCCTAATCTAACAGAGTAGACAATTCCTATTTATTTAGTATATGATAAGAGCCATTCAAATCAGTGAGGTAAAGATGAACTTCACAACTTTTTAGTAAGTGGAATCTAATAAGTGGAATGATTATACTTGATTTGCTAAAATTGGACTCACTCCTCACACTATAATAAATTCAAGAAGGATGAAGGATTTAAATCTAAACCTGTAAGCACTAGAAAAAAAACATGGGTGGAGTCCAGTATAAGCTGGAATTAGGGAAACTTTCAAAAGAGTGGTAGGCAAAATGGATCCTCCAAAGATGTCCATATCTGAATCCCTAGAACCTATGAATATGCTATGCTACATGACAAAAGGGACTTTGCAAATGTTATACCAAAATTCTTTAGATTGGCAACTTTATAAATATGTTTCATAGTTTTTAGAAACTATATATCGTATATATATTTTTTCATAGTACAGTCTTCTAAGAATAAAATGTTAATTTTTTTAAAAATGTAATTACAGTTGCATTATCCATTTGGGCACAATCTATCAAATGAGCCAGAGTCAAAAAAATGTGGCAGTGGAAAGAGGTCAGAAAGTTTTGAAGTGTGAAAGAAATTTGAACTTACCTTACTGGAGGAATCCTCATGGAGAGCTCAAGAGCGAACCTCTAGGAGCAAAGGAATGGCCCTGTCTGATAACCAGAAAGGAATGAGAGACCTTAGTGCTACAACCTCAAGGAACTGAAGTCAGCCAACAACCTGTATGGGCTTGCAACAATATCTTCCCCACAGAACCTTTAGACACCAGCCCAGCCCAACCCAGCCAACAATTTGATTTCAGTCTTGTAAGGCCCTGAGAAAGGAGACCAGCCAAGCTGCACTGCACATGGACTTCAACCCACAGAACAGTTGGATAACAGATGGGCATTCATTTAAGGTGCTAAATTTGTGGTAACTGGTTATGGCAACAAAAAAATCAATATACCAAATTTCAAAATCCAGAAGTCAAAAGGGAAAAGTAATAAATGTAATAACCTAAAATTAAAATATTTTATAGAGAAAAACCACATTAAGCAAATTTTTAAGATGTGACTAATAAAAAAAATATTTGCAACTTACGTGAATAAAAATTTAATATCTCTAGGGGCATCTAGGTGGCTCAGTCAAGCATCCAACTTTTGATTTCAACTCAGGTCATGATCTCAGGGTAATGAAATCGAGCCCCACGTAGGGCCCCGCACTGGGTGTGGAATCTGCTTAAGATTCTTTCCTTCTCCTTCTGCCCTTCCCCCCACTGCTTGTGCTCTCTCTTTAAAAAAAAAAAAAAAAACAGACCTTACTATCTCTAAAATATTAAGAGCTTCTAAATAAATAAAAAGACCCACATTCTTAAACAAAAATGGATTAAAGATAGGAATAGAATGTTCCCATCAAATTAAGCCTCCCTGAGATATTTTCCACCTGTTAGATTCTAAAAGTCTGACCGTATATTCTCTTGGCAAGGCTGGAGGGATGAATACATACACTGCCAGTGGGAATGCAAAATAATGTAAGTCCTATGTAAGAGTATTTGGCAATATCTAATAAATCTATGAGGTTACCCTTTGATCCAGAAATCTCACTCATAGAAATCTAATCCAAAGACACCCTTGTGTCTTTGAAAAAAAACATATATACATGGAAAGATGAATGCACAAAGCTATTCATTATAGCACTGTTTATGTATTTTTGCTTAAATTTTTATAATAGTTACTACAGAGATAAGAAGGAACCAGGGAGAAGAGTACAGGTGTGGAACTTAGATTTCTTTGAATATGCCTTTGTTTATAGACTAGACTCTGGAACCATTAATTTTACATAATTATAAAACAAAATAAGCTTCTAAAAAATTTAATTCTGAAATGCAGCAAAGCTAACTAGGTATCTAACTGTTGCCATAATAGTGAAGGAATTATTCCAAGTGACTTTTAAAAATACAGTATTTTTAACTATACAACTCAAATAGGTATACCCCAAAGATAAAAACAGTCTTTCAAAAAAAATCCTTAACTGTTTTATAATCATATCAGTGGCAGTATTATTGAAAATCCAAGAGTCACACATGTGGTATAGAATAAAGCAAATGATAGTGATAAAATTAAGAACTAGGATTTTCAACATAAGAGAATGGTGATATAAATACAGTAACATTGATGAAAAAGAAAAATCACCGGAGACCTGAAGTTAAACTGACAGTATCAGTATTAACTAATAATGTAGTATCTATTTTTAATGAAAGAGAAACTAAACCAAGCATCAAACAAGATAACACAACAAATGGAAAAATATTCCATGCCCATGGACTGGAAAAACCAGTATTGTTAAAATGTCCATACTACCCAAAGCAATCTAGGGATGCCTGGTTGGCTCAGTCTATTAAGTGTCAGACTCTTGATTTCAGTTCAGGTCTTGATCCCAGGTCATGAAATCAAGCCCCTCTTCAGGCATTGTGCTGGGCATGGAGCCTACTTAAGATTCTCTGTCTTTCCTCTGCCCCCCCCCCCCCCCCCCCCCCATTTGCTCTCAGTCTCTCTCAAAAAAATAAATAAATAAAAATAAATAAAATTTTTAAAAACCCTACCCAAACAAGCTATAGTTTCAATGCAATCCCTATTAAATATCATCAACAACATTTTTCGCAGAACTAGGACAAGTAATCCTAAAATTTGTATGGAACCACAAAAGACTTCAAATAACCAAAGCATTCTCGAGAAGAAAAGAACAAAGCTGGAGGTATACAATCCCAAATTTCAAGATATACTATAAAGCTATGGAAATCAAAGCAGTATGATACTGGCATAATAACAGACAACGCAGATCCATGGAACAGAATAGAGAGTCCAGAAATAAACTCATACTTTTATAGTTAATCAATCTACGACAAAGGAGGCAAGAATATACAATGGGGAAAAGACAGTCTCTTCAACAAACAGTGTTGGGAAAACTGGACAGTTACATTTAAAAGAATGAAAATGGACCACTTTCTTAAGCCATACATAAACTCAAAATGAATGAAAGACCTAAACTGGAGACCTGAAATCATAAAACTTCTGTAAGAATATATAGGCAGTAATATCTTTTACACTGGCCACAGAAACATTTTTCTAGAGAGGTCTCCTCTGGCAAGGGAAGCAAAAGCAAAATTACTTTTGCTGGACTATACCAAAATGAAAACCTATACAGTGAAGGAAACCATCCACAAAACAAAAAGACAGCCTACTGAATGGGAGAAGACATTTGCAAATGACATAACTGATAAGGGTTAATAACAAAAATATATAAAAAAGTCATGTATCTTAACCCTGCCTCCAAATAATACAACTGAAATTTGGGCAACTGAATAGAAATTTTTCCAAAGAAGTCATACAGCTGGCCAACTGACACATGAAAAGATGCTCACCATAACTAATCATCAAACTGAACACAAAGATATACATACCACCTCACACCATCAGAATGTCAAAAATCAAAAAGACAAGAAGTAACATGTTGGAGAGGATGTGGAAAAAAAGGAACCCTTGTGTACTGTTGATGGGAATGCAAATTGGTGCAGCCACTGTGGAAAATAGTATAGAGATTCCTCAAGAAATTAAAAATAGGGGCACCTGGTTGGCTGTCATTTAAGCGTCTGCCTTCGGCTCAGGTCATGATCCCAGGGTCCTGGGATCGAGCTCCACATTGGGCTACCTGCTCAGTGAGGAGCCTGCTTCTCCCTCTTCCTCCCCCCACATGCTCTCTCTTGCTATCTCTCTCTCACACACATAAATAAAATCTTTAAAAAATTAAAAATAGAAATAGCATACAATCCAATATTTCTACTATGTATCTACTAAAATAAAAACACTATTGCAAAAAGATATATGCACCCCTATATTTATTACAGCATTATTTACAATAGGCAATATATGGAAACAAGCCAAGTGTCTATAATTATAATGAGTAGGTAAAGGAGACATGGTGTATATAAACACACATAAGAATATTATTCTGGGGGCGCCTGGGTGGCTCAGTGGGTTAAAGCCTCTGCCTTCAGCTCAGGTCATGGTCTCAGGGTCCTGGGATCAAGCCCCGAGGGCTCTCTGCTCAGCAGGGAGCCTGCTTCCTCCTCTCTCTCTACCTGACTCTCTGCCTACTTGTGATCTCTGTCAAATAAATAATAAAATCTTAAAAAAAAAAGAAAGGAGTATTATTCTGTTAAAAAAAAAAAAAAAGAATGAAATCTTGCCATTTGCAACAACATAGATGGACCTAGGGAGTATGATACTAAGTGAAATGAGTCAGAGAAAGACAAATACCATGTGTAATTTAAGAAACAAATGAACAACCAAAGAAAAAAAAAAAAAGAAAACAGTCTTAAATACACAGAATGAACTGGTGGTTGCCAGAGAAGAGGTGAATGGGGGAATGGGTAAAACAGAATTGATTAAGAGTACACTTACCTTGATAAGCACTGAGTAAATGCATAGGTTTGTCCACCAGAAACTAATATATTATACTTCAATAAAAAATTAAAAGGGGGAAACACTTATCTTTTAAGAGATACAGTATAAAATATTTCAAATAAAATAATCTGTCTAGGATTTGCTTTAATTATTCCAGTGAGTAGTGTATGGAAGTGGTAAAGGATTGAGAAGAAATAAGATTGACCATAACTGGTAACTGCTGAACCTAGATGATGGAGAACTGGCTAAGGATTTATTATACTGTTCTCTTTGGTTTCAGACATGTTGAAATTCCATGAGAAGGGGTGTGTGTGTGTGGGGGGGTAATATTTAAATAATAAGCTGGCATAAATAAAAATACCCTTGTAAATATCTTTGTAGACATTATGCTAGTGTTTAGGATAAATTTCAAGGTACAGTATTTCTAGGCCAAAAAGAGAAATACTTTTATTTTTATGCATACTGTCAAATTTCCTTTAAGTGTTGATTACAATCATATACAATCAACAGTATACGAGATGCCCATTTCTAAAACCCTTACCAACAATCTGAAAAGTTAGATGATCTGCTCAAGATCAGATGGTATAGCCAAGAATAAAACCCAGATAATGGTCAGTAATTATCATATTGCCTGAGTCGGATTACTTATTTGAACAGTGTTTAAATTTGCAGTTGAGTTCAAAAAAGGAGCTGTGTGCTAAAAGAACTTACTGTTGTCATGCATTTGTCCTCTGAAATAAATGGCACTGTTTCCTTGATTATCTTATACACTGTTCTTTAAATCTGTCTTTTATTGGCTTTGCGCCTTCAAAGGAGACATCCATTCCAGTCTAAAATCTCCCAAAGATTTTCAAGGCATACACATTTCAAGATATGCAATACACAAAAGAATGAAAATCTTTTATAACATTGTTTGTTAAACTGACAGCTCTACTTAACAGAAGCCATTAAAATATTTACAAAGTAGCAGCTGCTCTTGTAAAAAAATACAGCTTTTTGGAGGCATAAAAATAAACAAGTTGATAAGTACAAGGTAAGCCATTTGACAGCTTCTTTGTGTACATTGCACAACATAAAGAAAATTCTGATATTTACAGACCAATTATACTGTAAAACCTTTTAAGTTAAAAGGACACAGACCAAGTAAGAACTGTTTACAAAAATTCTTCATACTGATCTTTTAAACAATTTAGAAAGTTCCCAGACCTAATCTTTTAACAAGTATTAGGTTTTTGTTTTTTTCTTTTAAATAAGCTTTGTTCTTAGAAGATAATTATATACATGTATACATCTAGAAACTGATTTGGGCATATGGACTATCAGTTTAAAATCTGCTCTAGAAAAACGAAACCAATTTCTAGATAATTCCTGCTTTCTGGCAAACACACAAGTTACCCAATTCAGTGAACTTTAACCCAAACTCTTCCTCTCTCCGCCTATGGAACAAAAATATATGACTATAAAAGTAACAGATCACTAAGGCTATAACCTCTCCCTACCCTATCCTCTGGCTTTATTGCAGACAAAATTCTGCCTCTTTATATTTTGCTAAGTTAAGATGTTATGCTTTGTTTACGAGGTGGCGCCAAACTACTAGTTATGCCCACAACCTTCCCAGAAATATAGTATGCTCAATATTAAATTTTTAAGTAAAGTCACACTAGTGTAACTATAATCTAAGACCATCTGACTTAAAATAGTTAACTTAATTCAAGAATAAAGACACTATTGAATTAATTATTTTGTACTAGCTGTTCTCCCTTCTGCTGACATTTCTCCCAACTGTAAGAATAATCATTTGCTGCTACTGTGGATCTTACTTTCATTTTTTATTCAAGAAAGCACAATCTAAGCATTTTTATAAGCACAAAGAACCAAAATAAGCCTTTTAGTATCTTCCAAGGACTTTTCTTCTCTGCCTCTATGTTGTTAATCTTTATTTCTTCTGACCATTTTCCCTATCCTGCTATCAAACTCTAAGCCCACCAAGGACAGGGATTACTTTCCTATCATGTTTATATCCCCCTATCAGTAGAGCAACCTGCATAGAGCAGACTCTCAACAAAAATTTGCTTATATGAATAACCAAAGCTTACTTTCACATTTGAAAATGGAACCACCAGAGAACTCTATTTATTGACATGTATACATTCTCATTTCAGGTTTGTGAATAGCAAAGAGTAAAAATGGCACATGTAATGGTATTCTAGAAAATAAGTTTGCTGATTAAAACACTTCCTACAAACATTTTTTTCCTTAAGATAATACTAATAGATCTCTAAGAAGAATTTATTACTGGCAATTATTGGAATCCAAACCATATGTATTTTGTAATGGACATGACAAACACTGGTAACAATAAGAATTGGAAAAAGAACCCAATGTGAGGATAAATGCAATCATCTTTGTCTGTGTTAAAGCATTTAGTTTTTACCTGTTACAGTTTTACACACATTTTGTGGAAGCTAGTGACTTCACTGTGGAAGGAGTGATTTTAGAAAGATAGGAGGCTTCAGGCCCCTGTTCCATGGAGACACCAACTTAAAAGCAATATAAAGAAAATATACCTTTGTGAGAACTTTAGAGACCAGTTAGGGGGCTATAGGACCCACACCAATACATAAACAAGAAAAGGGGTGGTTTCCAATAAGAATAAAAAAGTTCATTGCATTTTGCTCACTCTACACAATGCTCCTCTCCTCAGGCAGTGTGGTACAATAAGGAAGAATACCACCCAGGAACCAGTCCCTCCCTTGAGACAGAAGATATAGAGTGAAACTTAAGTACAGTGTCTGGCTTCTCTGGGACCTGCATAAGGAACTGATTTCTGTCCTTCCTGGTTCAAGAGTGTTGATGAGATGCAGTATAGTTTGCATATCAGGTTAGAGGCCAGGTGAGGGCCTTGGTGCAATGGAACAGCAGAGGCTCTGCAGTCATGCAGGCAGACATTGGACAGAAAAAGAGAATACAGGCAGAGGAATTTAACAGAAATAGAAACTGAAATCTCCTGATGGGGGAGGGGAGAATGAGAAATCAAGACAGTCAAAAGCACCCATATATACTAAAATAAAAGCACACTCATAACCTCAAAAAAGACACCTCAGAAAAGGTCTGAGAGGCCCCAGAACCTCTAGCTAGTCTATTTTGTAATGATCTTTCCCTCAACAAAACCAGTCCATAAAGACTAGGAAAAATGGCTATTTTTACAGATGACAAAATCTTGAGAAGAGATCACAGGTATACAAAGAAACGGAAACGTGGTCTGATCAAAGGATTAAAAATAAGGCCAGAAACTGAAATTAAAGAAATGCATATGTATAAAGTTCCTAAGAACTTAAAGTAATTATCATAATGATAATCAGTAACCTTAGGGAGAATATAGAAAATTACACAAATGAGGAAAACAATGCATAAACAAAATGAGAATACCTGTGAAGAGATAGAAAATATTAAAAAACCAAAACAAAATACAAATTCTGCAGATCAAAAAATACAATAATCAAACTGAAAAATTCACCAAAGGAGTTCAAAAACAGAATTCAACAGGCAGAAGAAAGAACTGGCAAACGTGAACACAGGTCATTTGAAATCATTGAGTCAGAGGAACAAAAAGAAAAAAGAATGAAGAAAAGTGAAGAGAGCCTAAAAGACTTATGGAACACCATCAAAGAGGCCACCATATGCATTATAGGAGCCCCAGAAAGAAAAGAGAAAAGACAGAGCTCATTTGAACAAAATAATACCTGAAAATGTCCCAAATCTAAGGAAAGAAATGAAAACACACTCCAAGAACTCAATGAACTCCAACTAACAAAAACACAAAGAAACCTACATTATAACCAAATAGTTAAAGTCAAAGAGAATCTTGAAAACAGCAAGAGAAAATGACTCATCATGTACAGAGAAGCTTCGGTAAGATGATCATACTTCTCAGCAGAAACCTTGCAGATTCCAAAAGATTAGGATAATATACTAAAAGTGCTAGAAGAAAAAAACTATCAACCAAGATTATTATGTCCTATAAAAATGTGCTTTGAAACTGAAGAAGAAATCAAGATCTTCCCAAATAAAAGCTGAAGAAAGTCAGTACTGCCAACCTGCAATACAAAAAAAATGCTAGAGTTCTGCAAATGGAACCAGAAAAATGCCAGACAGCAACGTGAAGTCATATGGAAGTATAAAGTTACCCAGTAAAGAAAGCTAAACACATGAACAAATATAAAATCCTGTACTACTGTTGCATAATCTACTTTTAATTCCTATATAGAGTATAAGGGACAAAAAAATACCTGTAAATCTATGTTAACAGTTATACAATATATAAAGATATGTTTTATAACAAGAACAAATTGGGGGGACAGAACTATAAAGGACTAAGGTGTTTGTATGTAATTAAAGTTATTAGTTTAAAATAGATTTTTTAACTTTTAGGATATTTTATGTAATCAAAATTATAAAAGAAACACTATAGACTAAACAAAAAAGGGAAATGAGAAAAAAAATGCAGTGTATCAGCATTCACTACCAAGAAAACAAACAAAAACACCCACAAAGAAAAATAATGCAGTAAGGGAAATAAAAGACAAAAGCTGGAGGACATTAGAAAAGAAGTAACAAAATGGCAATGGTAAGTCCTTCTGTATCAGTAATTAGTCTAAATGTAAATGGATTAAAATCCCCAGTCAAAAAACATAAGACTGGTTGAGTGGATAAAAAAACGTGATCCAACAACAGGCTGAAAGTGAAGTATGTTTGAAAAGGTATTCTGTACAAATGATAAGACAACAAAGTTATCTAATATCACACAAATAGATTTTAAGGCAAAAATTGTCACAAGAGACAAAGAAGTGTATTATGTAATGATAAAGAGAACAACTCACAAAGAGGATATAACAATTATAAATTTTTATTTAGCAAACACTGACAGAATTGATAGGAGAAATAGAGAGTAACAGAATAATAGTGGGAGACTTCAATACCCTTCTTTCAATAATAGAAGAACAACCAGGCAGAAGATCAGAAAGAAAGGATTCGAACAGTACTATACACCAAGTGGACCTAACAGACATATGTGGAACACTGACAGAATAATGTAAAATACATCCTTTTCAAGTGCACATGGAACATTCCACTGGACAGATCTTGAGTCGGGCAAAAACACCCAAGTCTTAACAATATTAAGAAGACTGAAATCAGGGGCGCCTGGGTGGCTCAGTGGGTTAAAGCCTCTGCCTTCGGTTCAGGTCATGATCCCAGGCTCCTGGGATCGAGCCCTGCATCGGGCTGGGCTCTCTGCTCCACGGGGAGCCTGCTTCCTCCTCTTCTCTGCCTATTTGTGATCTCTGTCAAATAAATAAAATCTTTTTTTTTTTTTTAAGATTTTATTTATTTATTTGACAGACAGAGATCACAAGTAGGCAGAGAGGCAGGCAGAGAGAGAGGAGGAAGCAGGCTGTCTGCAGAGCGGAGAGCCCGATGTGGGGCTCGATCCCAGGTCCCTGGGATCATGACCTGAGCCGAAGGCAGCGGCTTTAACCCACTGAGCCACCCAGGCGCCCCAAATAACATCTTTTAAAAAATAAAAAAAGAAGACTGAAATCATAAAAGATAACTGTTCTTAATACAATGGAATAAAACTAGAAATCAACAGCAGAAGGAAAACTGAAAAATCTGTAAATATATGTAGTTTAGGGTTCTCCAGAGAAACAGTACAAATAGAGTAGATAGATACATACATACATACATACATACATGAGGGATTTATTATGGGAATTGGCTCACATGATTGTGGAAATTGAGAAGTCCTACAATATGCCATCTGCAAGCTTAGAACCAAGAAAGCTGGTGGTGTAATTCGGTCCAAGTGTGAAGGCCTGAGAACCAGAAGAGCCAATGCTATAACTCCCAGTCTGGGGCCAAAGGCTTGAGAATGGTAGAGACGGAGGTAGAGAGGAGGGGAATGGGGTCGGATACCACTGGTACAAGTCCCAGAGTCTAAAGGCCCATGTACCAGGAGTTCTAGTATCAGAAAGCAGGAGAAGATGGACGTACCAGTTCAAAAAGAGAGAGGTACAATTCATCCTTTCTCTGACTTTTTTTTCTGTTTGGGTCTTGAATAGACTGGAAGATAACTGTCCACACTGTTGTGAAGTAGACTTCTTTACTTAGTCTACTGATTCAAATGCTAATTGCTTCCTGAACCCACTCACAGACATACCCCAAAATAATGTTTTACTGCCTATCCAGGCACCCCTTAGCTCAGTAAAGTTGACACATAAAATTAACCAGCAAGGCATGGAGATTAAATAACCAATAGGTCAAAGAAGAACTCACAAGGGAAATTAGAAAATATCTTGAGACAAATGAAAATGAAAATACAACATACCAAAATTTATGGGATGCTGCAAAAGCAGTGTGAGAGAGAAGTTTATATCAGTAAATGTTTACATTAAAAAAGAGGAAAGATCTCAGATCAACAACCTAATTTTATACCTCAGGAACTAGAAAAAGAAGATCTAAGCCCCAAATTAACAGGAGGAAGGAAATAACAAAGATCAGAGCTAAAATAAATGAAATGGAGACCAGAAAAAAGCAATAGAAAGACCAAGGAAACTAAGAGATTTTTTTTTTTTAACTTCAACAAAAATTGACAAGTCATTAGCTAGATTACGGGGGAAAAAAAAAAGCAATGACTCAAAAATGAAAATCCAGAGGAGTCAAGATGGCGGAGAAGTAGCAGGCTGAGACGACATCAGGTAGCAGGAGATCAGCTAGATAGCCTATCAAACCATTCCAAACACCTACAAATCCAACAGGAGATCGAAGAGAAGAAAAACAACAATTCTAGAAACAGAAAATCAACCACTTTCTAAAAGGTAGGACCAACGGAGAAGTGAATCCAACGCGACGGGAAGATAGACCCCGGGGGGAGGGGCCGGCTCCCGGCAAGCGGCGGAACAACGGAGCACAAAATCAGGACTTTTAAAAGTCTGCTCCACAGAGGGACATCGCTCCAGAGGCTAAACTGGGGTGAAGACCTCACGGGGACAGCGTGGACTCAGGTCCCGCAAGGTCAAAGAAGGATCGGGGGTGTCTGAGTGTCACAGAGCTCGCAGGTATGAGAGCGGGGAAGCTGGCTGCGGAGACAGAGCCGAGGAGTGAACTCTGAACTCGGGGTTTCCTAGAGCCGTGGTCTGTGACACGGGCCGATGCTCTGTGCGAGGGGTCCCCACAAGATCCAGGGAGACTCCGACCTGGGAGAGCTCAGGGATCTACGGGGTTCGCAGACTCCAGGTGGGACTCTGCCAGAGACAGAGATGCTTGGTCACAGGCTGGGTGAGCTCGGAGCAGAGCGAAGCCAGTGAGACGGGACTGAGTACGCACGATTTTCTCCAAGCGCGGCCAGAGGCTGGGGAGACGGGAGTGATTAAGCACTTTTCTCTGAAGGCGCACTGAAGACTGGGGCCCCTAGATCTCGGCTCCTCTGAGTTGGAGATTGGGAGGCCGCCATTTTCATTCCCGTCCTCCGGAACTCTACGGAAAGCGAACCTGAGAGGATTACTTAGCCCGGCCCCTGGTAAGGGCGGTGCAATTCCGTCTGAGGCAGAGACACTTGAAAATCACTACAACAGGCCCCTCTCCCAGAAGATCAACAAGAAATCCAGCCAAGACCAAGTTCACTTAACAAAGAGAACAGCAGATTCTTATCTGGACAAAATGACAAGGCAGAAAAACTCACCACAAAAAAAAGAACAGGAGGCAGTACCGAAGGCTAGGGACCTAATCAATACAGATATTGGTAATATGTCAGATCTGGAATTCAGGACGATGATTCTCAAGGTTCTAGCCGGGCTCGAAAAAGGCATGGAAGATATTAGAGAAACCTTGTCAGGAGAAATAAAAGCCCTTTCTGGAGAAATAAAAGAACTAAAATCTAATCAAGTTGAAATAAAAAAAGCTATTAATGAGGTGCAATAAAAAATGGAGGCTCTTACTGCTAGGATAAATGAGGCAGAAGAAAGAATTAGTGATATAGAAGACCAAATGACAGAGAATAAAGAAGCTGAGGAAAAGAGAGACAAACAACTACTGGACCACGAGGGGAGAATTCGAGAGATAAGTGATACCATAAGACGAAACAACATTAGAATAATTGGGATTCCAGAAGAAGAAGAGAAAGAGAAAGAGGAGCAGAAGGTATACTGGAGAGGATTATAGTAGAGAATTTCCCTAATATAGCAAGGGGAACAAGCATCAAAATCCAGGAGGTGCAGAGAACACCCCTCAAAATCAATAGGAATCGGTCCACACCCCGCCATCTAATAGTAAAATTTACAAGTCTTAGCGACAAAGAGAAAATCCTGAAAGCAGGATGGGACAAGAAGTCTGTAACATACAATGGTAAAAATATTAGATTGGCAGCAGACTTAT